>BQNB010014586.1:0-74822 GCA_026074375.1 Tanacetum coccineum
AATTGATCCAAGAAACAAAGAAAAAGATCGTCATGATTAAGCAGAGAATTCAAGCTGCTTAGGATCGACAAAAGAGCTACGTTGATTTGAAGCGAAAGCCGATTGAGTTCGAAGTTGGGGATATGGTTATGCTTAAGGTCTCACCTTGGAAAGGGGTTTTACAATTTGGTAAGCGGGGTAAGTTGAACCCGAGATATGTCGGACCTTTCAAGGTGTTAGCCAAAGTTGGGAAAGTTGCCTACGGGCTTGAAATTCCTCAAGAGTTGAGCAGAGTTCACCATACTTTCCATGTGTCAAATCTGAAGAAATGTTACGCTGACGAACCATTAGTCATGCCGTTAGAAGGAATTCACATTGACGATAAGCTCCAGTTTGTGGAAGAGCCCGTTGAAATCATGGAGTGAGAAATCAAACGATTAAAGCAAAGCCGGATACCATTGGTTAAGGTTCACTGGAACTCTAGGAGAGGTCATGAATTTACCTGGGAACAAGAAGACTCGTTCAAACAGAAATACCCACAGCTTTTCATAAACCGGGCTTCGTCATCCACTACAAGGTCTTAAGCTTTGAGGACAAAGCTCTTTTAATGGGTGGAGACTATAACATTTCTCAATTTCAGGTCATTTTACGACTCCTATTATTCGTCACTATTTATTTTGGTCTGATACGCGTTTACTTTTAATTTAACTTTTTAGCTAAATCGCGTAGACTAGAAATAATCATTTAACGTAAACGGTCACTAAATAAATTAAGGTTCACATCAAACAAGTGTTATATAATTATTAAGAAGATAATTATTGACTTTGCGTATTTTATTTTTAATGGTTACGTAAAAGGCTTACGTTTCGCAATAAAATACATTTAGACACACCCCTAAAATACCTAGACTTACCTAGACTCAAACCAATACCCACTTTTAAACCTTAAATACAAAATTTAATCAATTCTTGTGTTATTAAGCCATATTGGCCGAATGTGGGGACTAAATCAACTAGGAAAATCCTTAAAACTTCCTAAGTACATGTACATCTTAAGGTAATTAAACCTTGTACTTGTATAATACTAGCAAGATCTCAAAAGATACTCTTTTTCCTTGATACTACACATCCAACCTACAAATCACCTAGAAATCTTCCTAATATCTCTTTAAGTACATGTACAAACCATGATTAATGAAAATATGTACAATGTGTCCTTAAGTAACTTATTACCTAATGGTTAATAACCATTTGAGCTCTTTTTCTCTTGGAAACCCATGGCAACATGCATGTATGTACACAAAACCATAATATTTCATAATCTTGGCAAATCTTGTACAAATATTGAGTAATTAAGAGATGTACTTAGTTGTTTTAGCAAAACCATTAGAGAGTAACTAAAAACCACAAAACCACTAAGTCTAGGGCACGGTTTGGTTAGGATTTGGACTAGGAATTGTAACTAGCTATCTTGCCTATAAATACACACTCACACATACACTAAACACTCTCTCTAATCCAAACCATCTTTGTCTCTTATCTTGTTCGGGTTATAAAACGCAAACAAACACCTTCATATTTTCCTTTAAAACTACAATATACACTAGGGTCATCTTACGAGTCATAGGGAGGAACACGAGCCAAGGTTGAGTCATTTGATGAGCTTTAAAGCTTAGGGTTGGCGTACATTGGGTTATACGATCATGTATGCACTTGGGTTGCCATTCTATTCGTTCATACACACATTCAAGATGCTAGGACTTTTGTAAGTCGTGTTTCTAAGCTTACATGTTCATGTCAATACATTTCTTTCTTTGTTTGCTTGTCATTCGAGTCACGTTAGTTTGTAATTAACAAACTAACGTGAGCTCGTGCACGCATAGTGCAAAGCATGCATGTTATACGCATGGACATATGTATATTATACTTGTGTGGTGCTAAAATGATTTTAACATATATGAAAATGAAACTTATCAAGACGAGGGCCTATAAGGTTTTCATCGATAACGATTTACACGAAACTTATACGTAATCTTTTCACATAAACTAGATGGCTTGACTTCGGAACGTGTATATGAAATTGTTTAACGATTGCATGTGATAAATCGGGATTAAGGTACCTAAACGAGGGCTTAAAGGCTTATCAAACCCAAATGAAACTCCACCGAGCCATAGCGAGGCCCAAGATGGGCCCAATAGTCAAATATAAGCTTATACAATTTATTAGCAAGACTACTCACCTTATGGGCTTATTAGGAAGCTTAGAAGGCCAATGGACCCAAGTGTGAGGCCCAAACACCCTTAAAACCCTTACCGAGCCTTAATGGACCCATCAAGCCCACGTACGACTCAAACAGGCCCAATAGGCCAAACTTGTGGGTCCACAACTTATTAATAAGCACCCTTGAGCTTATTGAGTGGTTTAGTGTGCTTATTGAACTTATATGGACCCTAACCTTAAGTGTAAAACATAGCCGGACCCTTAACGGGCTTGATAGCCCATTAATATGACCAACGAAAACCCATAAGCCACAAATAAGCTTAGACAGCTTATTTGTGAGCTTAAATAGCTTATAGGACTCATAATAGCTTTAGAAAAGCTAATGGAGCTTAGAGGAGTGAGTCCAAAAGCTTAAAGGGCCTTATCCAACTCTTAATGGACTCAAAAGCCCATTAACGAGCTTACTAGCTTATTTAATAAGCCATACAGTGAAAACAGATTAATTATAATCATAAGTGCTTAATGAGATAAGAAAATAAGTTGGATCATGTAGTGAAACCCTAATGGACCTTTAAAAACATTTCGGGTTAAGGTTGATGGGCTAACGAGCCCAACAAGCTCGAATAAGCTCAAATAAGCTCACCCGAGCTTATTTTTTAGCCAAACAGTCTCACATAAGCTTATATAAGCCAAATGAGTGCTTATGTGCTTTTGGAATCTTAAATGGACCATTCATTAGCTTAATGGACATTTACGAGTCCAATAAGGCCCAATAAGCCAAATTAAGCTCATCCGAGCTTATTTATAAGCTGACCCAACTTATATGGCTTATTGGAGTCCATTAAAACCAAATGCCACTTGCTAGAACTTAATTGGACTTAAAATGTGACTTTTTCAAGTTAAGGGACTAAAAGTGCAAACTTGTAAACTTGGGGGTTAAAACTGTCAAAACTGTTTTCTATAAATTCTAGGGGCTGTTTTGACATTTCTAAAACTTAAGGGGCTGTTTGAAACATATAAGGACTTAAAGTGTAAATTGTTGTAAAACTAAAGGACTAAAGGTGTAATTATGGAAACCTAGGGGTTTAAAGTGTAAATGTTATATTTTCATAAACATAGGGACTGTTTTTGTAATATAGAAAACCTAAGGGTATTTCATGAACAAAGGTGATTTTAATAACCACTTAACATACCGGATATTATACGAGTTAAACTACGACTTAATAAATATGAATATTTATTAATAACGTTTATACATATATTTGAACGTGTGTAATCGTATACTTTCCCAAGAGCCATCAAGTAAATACAAATACAATAAACATACGCACTACCACACAAGTGATAATAGTATATATAAACTAGCAATTTATTATAGTTTATGCATTGAGTCGCTAGCCTAAACTTGTAAACTAAGACTGGCCGTATTTACTTAGGTATTTGACGGTGTGATTCATTCGCCATACTTGGATATATTTATCATTTTCAGAGGACTATTTACTAAGGTGAGTTCATAGCCCCATGTTTTACAGTTATTTAAATGATTTACATCTTTGGGGTGAGAACATGCTTTGTTTTACAAATTGGACGCAAGTGTACATTTTATACTATGATTACGTGTTTGCCTAAGTAGCGATAACCCACTGAGCCCATTATCATGAACTGTCAATTACTAGATTGTAAGCGCGAGTGTTATAAATAGATCTATTTGGGATTGACATCCCCATCCGGGTGAGTAGCTCTCACTGGTGTCACGGAGTGAACCAACGGATGCATACCATGTCGGATTTGGGATGTTGCGGGTTAGAACATCATTCACGGGCAAATATTGGCAATTTATTGCATTCATACATGTCGAGCTTCAGTGTCATGAGCTTAGGAAAACGTAATTACTTTTTATGATGTTTGCATCTGTTGCTTAATCATACACTTGGAAATCTTGCGGTCCTACCATTTACATACATAAACCTATGAATTCACCAACTTTATGTTGACGTTTTAAAGCATGTTTTTCTCAGGTCAATAAGGCACGAGGTGCCAAGATACATTGGGGGTCACTCCTTGGAGAGTCAATACTAAAGATTTGGGGCGTATTACATTTTGGGAACATTTGTTATAAACCGAAATCTTTACTTATATTGTCGAACAATTTGAAGCTATGTGCTTATGTAATGAACAAGTATTTTGTTAAATCCAATGTATCTTTTTAAACGACACGTTTAGTGGTCGTTCTCATATCTTGTGCTATTGATCTATGAAGTAACGCCCTCGGATATTCAACATTCCGCTGCTACCCAGATTTAGGGGTGTTATAGATTGGTATCTAGAGCCAAGGTTATAGAGAACCAGGTTAAAAGTTTTTGTCTGGACTATAACCATTTTCAAACACTTTATTCACAAACGGGGTTTGCACGGGACATACATACATTACTTGTTTGCATCTAATATATGTGCTTACATGACATATACTGTTTTAGCATTAGTAGTTATTAAGTGCTTACATGATTGATATACGCATATATAAATTATATTGCGTATATTACTATAAGAGTCTTATAAGTAATACTTATATAAGTTATTTTTGCTTTTTGCAGCACTCATGTCTTCTGCATCATCCGCTGTCACCTACACTTCCGTCTATACTGATTCCGAGCCAGACAGAGTCTTCTGGGGAGCCGATGATGAGGAGATATCTGATGGAGGCATTCCACGAGTCATCATATTAGGATACGATGGACTCCCTATGCAGCCAGTAGCCCCACCGTCACCGGATTACATACCAGACCCAGAGGATCCACAGACACCACCAGTACCACAGGACGAGGATGAGCGTGAGGCTATGTTCATACAGCCACCTAATCCTGACTACGTGCCAGAGCCTATATACCTTGAGTATATACATTTGGAGGATGAGCATGTGTTTCCAGTTGAGGAGCAGCCATTACCTCTCGTTGATTCGCCTACTGCTGAGTCACCCGGGTATGTTACTGAATCGGATCCCGAGGAGGATTCAGAGGAGTATGAGGATGATGAGACAGAGGATGGTCCGGTTGACTATCCTATGGACGGGGGAGATGATGGAGATGATAATGACGGCGATTCATCTAGAGATGACGCCGATGATGAGGATGAGGACGAGGAGGAGGAGCACCCAGCTCTGGCCGACTCCGTTGTTGTTATACCTACTGTTGAGCCTGATTCCTCACCTGAGGGAACAGAGCCTATCATGCCACCACCTTCCACTAACATTTCTACCACTAGAGCTAGGATCACTGTCCGGCTTCAGGCTTCCATATCCCTTCTACCAGAGGCAGAGGTTGAGAGACTTCTAGGCATGCCTACTCCATCACCATCACCACCTATCTCACTATCACCACCCTCTGCAGGGAGCGCCTTGCTAGGTGCATGGCCCCACCTGCACTTTCATCACCACCACCAGTGCCATCACCATTACTATCATCATCTGGGTGTCCAACCCAAATCTAGACACTCAGGATAGCATCCACTCAGGCCCTTATTGATGCAGTTATTGCCGCATTACCATCACCTCCACTACCACCACTACTACCATCTCTATACATACCACCACCTATTGACCGTAGGGATGATATTCCTGAGTTCGAGCAGCCACCTCGCAAGAGGTTGTGTTTGTACACTCTAGGCTCTAGGTATGAGGTCGGGGAGAGTTCTACTGCTAGACCTACCAGAGGTCGGGAGATAGATTATGGGTTTGTCAGCACCATAGATACTGAAGAGGGACGACAGGGGATTAGTGAGGTTGGGTATGGTATTAGGGATACTTGGGTAGATCCGGCAGAGGCAGTTCCTAAGATAGCACCTACGACCTTTAGAGAGGTCAATACTAGAGTTACAAAGCTTGTTGAACTCTATGAGCGTGATACACAAGACTTGTATGCTTTACTAGAGGATGCTCAGGATAGTAGGACTCGCATATCGCAGCGGGTCGCCATGGACTCGCAGCGGGTTGACTTACTTATGGGGGATAGGATGACTCTCCAGGAGACAGTATGGATTGTGGATGAGGAGGTCTATGCTTCCCGAGCGGCTTGGGCTCACTCGATAGGATTGAGTCAGGCGGTTCATCATGAGCTTCAGACCCACCGTGATCATGTGTATGCACACGAGACCCATATACAGGCACATCAGGCACATCTACAGTTGCAGAGTACTCTCATTCAGATACATCATCAGGTACACGAGACTCGCTCTCATATACAACAGACTGAGATGGCAGAGCTTCGAGATACTGACCGGAGACGTAAGGCACAGATGGTAGAGATTCTTTGAGTGATGAGAGACATGAGACGATAGATAGGTGACATGCAGGCCGAGTTGTTAGCACTGCGAGGGCAGCAGAGAACTAGACAGCCAGGACTAGATGCTAGGATTCTAGATCACCAGGATGCTTTTGGGGATGCTGACAGTCACATTTAGTGATTTATGTTATTTTGTCTTGTTTTTCTTGCTAGGTTATTGTACAGGCATGTTAAGTATTAGAGGTTTTCCCCGCTAGCATAGCCTTAGATCTTTTGTATTATATTTTGTGTACCGACAACTATTTCATGTAAAATTTTCCAAGTTATAAATGAAATATATGTGTTTATGTTATATATCTCTCTTGTGTTGTTGTCTTATCTATACATTATTATATTATGTCCTGATTATAACCTCACGTTTTGTCTTTTGTGATCTAGACAAATCATGGCACCTATGACCAGATGAGGATAAAATACCCCTACTAGCAACACCAACCCAAACAACATGACTCCAGAATCCGTCCAAGCTATGATTGATCAAGCTCTTCAGCGAAACTCTACCAATGCAGACGCAAGCCATAGTTCGCACAGGGATGATCGAAGGAATGTGCAAACTGCACGCCCTTGTTTCAACGTTGACTTCATGAAATGTCAACCCTTAAACTTCAAAGGGACTGAAGGCATAGTCGGTATGACCAGGTAGATTGAAAAGATGGAGTCAGTCTTCAATATCAGTGGTTGTGCTATTGAAAATCAGGTTAATTTTGCCATCTGCACTCTGTTAGGTGCTGCTTTGACTTGGTGGAATGTTCAGATAAGAACCTTAGGTCCTGAAGCATATTCAATGACTTGGGAAGTACTCAAGAAGAAGATGACAAACAAGTATTGTCCGCAAGGTGAAATCAAGAAGCTAGAAATCGAGTTGTGGAACCTAAAGGTCAAAGGGAATGATGTTCCAACATACACTGAACATTTCCAAGAGCTAACCCTGATATGTACCAAGTTTGTTGCTAATGAAACCGAGAAGGTTGACAAGTACATCAGTGGACTTTCTGATAACATTTGTGGAAATGTCAAGTCTGCCAGACCCAAGACGTTGGATGAGACTATTGAGTTAGCCAACGACTTGATGGATCAAAAACTCCGCACCTATGCGGAAAGACAGTCTAACAACAAAAGGAAGGCTGATTATTCATCCAGAAACAACCATGGTCACCAACAACAACCCTTCAAGAGGCAGAATGTCGCCAAGGTCTACAATATGGGGACTGGTGAGAAAAAGACGTTATGGGGGATCTTTGACCAAGTGCACCATTTTTTTATCTCAGTGCATTTTCTATCACAATGGCTCGTGTACTCAGAAGTCGCCTTCATAGTTCAACATACGGTAGGGGCACTTGCCCGCGACTGCAGGAGTTCTGGCAACACAAATGGTGTTAATACTCAGAAGGGCAATGGGGCAAATCCCAAAGAGTATGGTTGTTTTAAATGTGGAGCTCCAGGACATTTCAAAAGAGATTGTCCAAAGTTGAAGAATAAGGATGGAGGAAACGGGAATGCACAAGGCTGTGTGTATGTAGTTGGGATGCAGAGAAAAGAGGGAATGCATCGGGAAACCCAGACTCCAATTTCGTCACGGGTACGTTCCTCTTAAATAACCACTATGCATCTATCTTATTTGACATTGGTGCCGATAGGAGCTTTATATCTTTTGCGTTTAGTTCCCTGATTGACATCGCCCACACCCCATTAGAAAATAGTTATGATGTGGAATTAGCTGACGGGAAAATAGTTGGGGTAGACACTATTATGCGGGGTTGCACTTTAAACTTCTTAAAACCATCGGTCAAACATTTGATCTTATGCCCGTTAGAAGCTGCGGTAGTTTTCAACGTTATTACTCGGCATGGATTGGTTTAAGGAAGGTGTCACGCCTCGTGATGTGTGCGCTTATGTGGGGGGGTGTATTGGTGATAAGAAACTTGTTCGAGTTCCCTATAGGAATGAAACCTTGATTTTTCGTGGTAACAAAAGTAATGACGGGAGAGAATCTCGGTTGACCATTATCTCATGTTCAAAGTCTCAAGAGTACATGACGAAAGGATGTCAGATCTTTTTGGCACAGATATCCGCCAAGAAAGAGGAGGACAAGTCGAAAGGAAAGCAACTTAAAGACGTACCAATCATTCGAGATTTTCCTAAAGTGTTTCCCGAGGACTTGCCGGGTCTTCCTCCAGCTCGACCAGTGGAATTCCAGATCGACTTAATTCCAGGAGCCGCTCCCGTAGCTCGAGCACCATATCGATTGGCTCCGTCCAAAATGAAAGAATTGTTGAAACAACTGCAAGAGCTTTCTGACAAAGGATTCATAAGACCGAGTTCCTCACCCTGGGGAGCCCCGATCTTGTTTGTTAAAAAGAAGGATGGGTCATTCAGGATGTGCATCGACTACAAGGAATTAAATAAGCTGACAATGAAGAATCGTTACCCAATCTCGAGGATCGCTGATTTATTTGATCAACTCCAGGGTTCTAGTATTTATTCGAAGATAGATTTGAGATCGGGTTATCACCAGCTTAGAGTACAAGAGCAAGACATTCCAAAGACAGCATTCCGAACTCGGTATGGTCATTACGAGTTTCAGGTTATGCCATTCGGACTAACAAACGCACCTGCGGTATTCATGGACCTCATTGAGCCGTTGTGTTGCAAGGCCCTTACTTGGATTAAGTTCATAAGTGTCTTTATTGATGAACATACTTATTTATTCAAAGGACAAGTAGAGCCACGAAAGAACATCTTAAGGCAATTTTGGAATTGCTCAAGAAGTAGAAGTTGTATGCCAAGTTTTCAAAATGTGAATTTTGGATCCCGAAGGTACAATTTCTCAGTCATGTCATTGATAGCAAAGGCATACATGTGGATCTAGCCAAGATAGAATCTATCAAAGATTAGGCATCTCCTAAGACACCAACGGAGATCCGCCAATTTTTAGGTCTTGCTGTATATAGCTGAACGATTCATCAAGGGTATTTTCGAAGATTGCTAATCATTATCGGATGCTTGTACTTCAGACAAGGAGTCAAGTTCGACTGGGGTGAAAAGGAAGAAAACGCTTTTTAGTTAATAAAGCAGAAGTTGTGCAATGCGCTAATTCTGGCTTTACCTGAAGGAATCGAAGACTTTGTGGTCTATTATGATGCTTCACACAAAGGCTTAGGCGCTGTGTTGATGCAGAGAGAGAAGGTGATTGCCTATTCTTCTCGACAACTAAAAATTTATGAGAAGAACTCCCCCCCCCCCCACCACACCATTCATGATTAGAACTTGGATCGGTTGTGTTTTCTCTTAAATATGGAGGACATTATTTGTATGGAACCAAATGCACCTGTGTTCATCGACCATAAAAGTCTTACAACACATCCTTGACATAAGGAGCTTAAATTGAATTAGAGTGTCAGCATCGTTGGTAGTATGACGTGAGTGATTTTGATTGTGACATCCACGTTTTCACCGGGGAAGGCCAAACGTGATTTGTGGCTGTGACAACATTGAGCCGTAAGGAACGGATTGAGCCATTGTGGGTTCGAGCCTTGGTTATGACTATTGGCTTGGATCTTCCCAAACGAATATTAGAAGCTCAGATCGAAGCCCTAAAACCAGAGAATCTTGAGAATGAAGATGTAGGTGGTATGATCAGAAAGGATATATCCAAGGAAAAATTGGAACCACACGTCGATGGAACTTTATGTTTAAACGGCAGGAGTTGGTTACCTTGCTATGGTGACTTAAGATCCGTGATTATGCACGAATCCCACAAGTCGAAGTATTCTATCCATCTCGGTTCCGAAAAGATGTACCAAGACATAAAGATGCTATATTGGTGGCCAAACATGAAGGTTGACATCGCCACATATGTTAGCAAGTGCTTGACATGTGCAAGGGTCAAGGCTTAACACCAAAGGCCATCGGGACTGTTAGTACAACCAGCAATACCCGAGTGGAAGTGGGATAATATCATGATGGATTTTATCACCAAGCTTCCTAAGTCATCACAAGGTTTTGACACCATCTGGGTGATTGTGGATCGACTTACAAAATCTGCTCACTTCTTGCCAATAAAGGAGAATGATCCATTAGACAAGTTGGAAAGTTGTAACTTGAACAGGATAGTAGCACACAAGATACGGAATACTGTGTTTCAATCATCTTGTGATCGTGATGGAAGATTCACGTCAAATTTCTGGAAATCATTTCAGAAAGCTTTGGGTACAGATATAAGTATGAGCACTGCGTATCATCCAGAAACCGACGCCAGATTGCGAAGGGACCTATTAAATTCTCGAGGTAATCGTACGTGCTTTTTTTTTGGGGCGTTGGAAAATTTACAATTTTGGCAAGGACTAGGTTAAACATTTGCCATTAGCCGAATTTTCATATACAACAGTTATCATGCTAGAATAAAGGCCGCACCCTATGAGGCACTTTATGGCCAAAAATGTCGATCACCTGTGTGCTGGGCCGAAGTTGGAGAAGCTCAACTGACTGGTCTGGAATTGATCCAAGAAACAACGGAAAAGATCGTCTTGATCAAGCAGAGAATTCAAGCTGCTCAGGATCGACAAAAGAGCTACGCTGATTTGAAGCGGAAGCTCATGGATTTCGAAGTTGGGGATAGGGTTTTGCTCAAGGTCTCACCTCGGAAAGGGGTTGTACGATTCGGTAAGCGGGGCAAGCTGAACCGGAGATATGTCGAACCTTTCAAGGTGTTAGCCAAGGTTGGGAAAGTTGCCTACAGGCTGGAACTTCCTCAAGAGTTGAGCAGGGTTCACCATACTTTCCATGTGTCTAATCTGAAGAAATGTTACGCTGACGAACCATTAGTCATGTCGTTAGAAGGAATTTACGTTGACGACAAACTCCAGTTTATGGAAGAGCCTGTTGAAATAATGGAACGGGAGACCAAACGATTAAATCGAAGCCGGATACCATTTGGTTTTAGGTTCCTGGAAACTCTAGGACGAGGTCTAAGTTTACCTAGGAAGTGAAGATCGTTTCAACAAAATATCCCTCAGCTCTTTCACAAAACCGGGCTTTGTCATCCACTACAAGGTCTTAAGCTTTGAAGATAAAGCTCTTTTAACGGGTGGAGACTATAACATTTCTTAAATTCAGGTCATTTTACGACACCTATTATTCATCACTATTTATTTTGGTCTGATACACGTTTACTTTTAATTTAACTTTTAAGCTAAATCGCGTAGACTAGGAATAAGGTTTACGTCAAACAAGTGTTATATAATTATTAAGAAGATAATTATTGACTTTGCTTATTTTATTTTTATTGGTCACGTAAAAGGCTTACGTTTCGCAATAAAATACATTTAGACACACCCCAGAAATACCTAGACTCAAACCAATACCCACTTTTAAACGTTAAACACAAAATTTAATCAATTCTTGTGTTATTAAGCCATATTGGTCGAATGTGGGGACTAAATCAACTAGGAAAATCCTTAAAACTTCCTAAGTACATGTACATCTTAAGGTAATTAAACCTTGTACTTGTATAATACTAGCAAGATCTCAAAAGCTTCTCTTTTTCCTTGATACTACACGTCCAACCCATAAATCACCTAGAAATCTTCCTAATATCTCTTTAAGTACATGTACAAACCATGTTTAATTAAAACATGTACAATGTGTCCCTAAGTAACTCATTACCTAATGGTTAATAACCATTTGAGTTCTTTTTCTCTTGGAAACCCACGGTAACATGCATGTATGTACACCAACCCATAAGATTTCATAATCTTGGCAAATCTTATACATATATTGAGTAATTAAGAGATGTACTTAGTTGTTTTAGCAAAACCATTAGAGAGTAACTAAAAACCACAAAACCACTAAGTCTAGGGCACGGTTTGGTTAGGATTTGGACTAGGAATTGTAACTAGCTATCTTGCCTATAAATACACACTCACACTTGACATTTAGCACTCTTGAAAACTCACACATACACTAAACACTCTCTCTAATCCAAACCATCTTTGTCTCTTCTCTTGTTCGGGTTATAAAACGCAAACAAACACCTTCATATTTTCCTTTGAACCTACAATATACACTAGGGTCATCATACGAGTCATAGGGAGGAACACGAGCCAAGGTTGAGTCATTTGATGAGCTTTAAAGCTTAGGGTTGGCGTACATTGGGTTATACGATCGTGTATGCATTTGGGTTGCCATTCTATTCGTTCATACACACATTCAAGACGCTAGGACTTTTGTAAGTCGCGTTTCTAAGCTTACATGTTCATGTCAATACATTTCTTTCTTTGTTTGCTAGTCATTCGAGTCACGTTAGTTTGTAATTAACAAACTAACGTGAGCTCGTGCACGCATAGTGCAAAGCATGCATGTTATACGCATGTACATATGTATATTATACTTGTGTGGTTCTAAAATGATGTTAACATATATGAAAATGAAGCTTATCAAGACGAGGGCCTATAAGGTTTTCATCAACAACGATTTACACGAAACCTATACATAAACTTTTCACATAAACTAGATGGCTTGACTTAGGAACGTGTATACGAAATTGTTTAACGATTGCATGTGATAAATCGGGATTAAGGTACTTAAACGAGGGCTTTTTTTTAAAGGCTTATCACAACACCCCACCTAAATGAATGAAACTTCACCGAGCCTTAGCGAGGGCCCACAAGACGAGCCCAATAAGAGTCAAATATAGCTAGATTATAAAGCTTATTAGCACGACCTACTCAGGCTTATGGGATAAATTAGGAAGCTTTAGGAAGGCCCAATGGACCTAAGTGTAGAGACCATACTCCTTATAAACCACTTACGAGCCTTAATGGACCCATCAAGCCTACATATGACTCAAACATGCCCAACAAGACAAACTTGTAGGTCCATAACTTATTAATAAGCACCCTTGAGCTTATTGAGAAGACTAGTGTGCTTATTGAACTTATATGGACCCTAACCTCAAGTGTAAAACATAGCCGGACCCTTAACGGGCTTGATAGCCTATTACCATGACCAACAAAAACCCATAAGCCACAAATAAGCTTAGACAACTTATTTGTGAGCTTAAGCAGCTTATAGGACTCATAATAACTTTAGAAAAGCTAATGGACCTTAGAGGAGTGAGTCCAAAAGCTTAAAGGGCCTTATCGAACTCTTAATGGACTCAAAAGCCCATTAACGAGCTTACTAGCTTATTGAATAAGCCATACAGTGAAAATAGATTAATTATAATCATAAGTGCTTAATGAGATAAGAAAATAAGTTGGATCATGTAGTGAAACCCTAATGGACCTTTAAAAACATTTTGGGTTAAGGTTGATGGGCTAACGAGCCCAACAAGCTCGAATAAGCTCAAATAAGCTCACCCGAGCTTATTTTTTAGCCAAACAGTCTCACATAAGCTTATATAAGCCAAATGAGTGCTTGTGTGCTTTTGGAATCTTAAATGGACCATTCATTAGCTTAATGGACTTTTACGAGTCCAATAGGCCCAATAAGCCTAAATAAGCTCATCTGAGCTTATTTATAAGCTGCCAACAGCTTATGTAGCTTATTGGAGTTAATAAAACCTATGGCCACTTGTTAGAACTTATTTGGACTTAAAATGTTACTATTTTAAGTTAAGGGAACTAAAAGTGCAAACTTGTAAACTTGGGGGTTAAAACTGTCAAAACTGTTTTCTATAAATTCTAGGGGATGTCTTGACATTTCTGAAACTTAAGGGGCTGATTGAAACATATAAGGACTTAAGTGTAAATTGTTGTAAAGCTAAAGGACTAAAGGTGTAATTATGGAAACCTAGGGGTTTAAAGTGTAAATGTTATATTTTCATAAACATAGGGACTGTTTTTGTAATATAGAAAACCTAAGGGTATTTCATGAACAAAGGTGATTTTAATAACCACTTAACATACCGGACGAGTTATATATTTACCGGATATTTATCACGATGTGTTTAACTACGACTAAGTTAAAATTAATGAATATTTATTTATACCGTTTTTATACATATATTTTGATCGTGTGCCAATCTTTTACTTTCCATTGAGACATCTAGTAATTACAATTACAATAAACATGCGCACATCACCACACAAGTGATAACAGTGTTATATATAAACTAAACAAGTTACTTATGTCGTTACCTAAACTTGTTAGGACTAAGATTTGGCTGTATTTTACTTAGGTTTTGACGGTTGTGATTAATTCGCCATTTCTTTGGATTATATTTATCATTTTCAGAGGACTATTTACTAAGGTGAGTTCATAGCCCCATGTTTTACAATTATTTAAATGATTTACATCTTTGGGGTGAGAACATGCTTTGACGCTTCCCCCCACCACCCGGTCCCTTACCTTTACTAATTAGACGCAAGTGTACATTTTTTTACTAATGATTTCAGTGGTTGCCTAAGTAGCAATAACCCACTGAGCCCTTTATCATGAATTGTCAATTACTAGATTGTGAGCGCGAATGTTATAAATAGATCTATTTGGGATTGACATCCCCGTTTGGGTGAGTAGCGCTCACAGTGCCGGGTTGCCGACAACAAACGTATACCATGTCGGATTTGGGATGTTGCGGGTTAGAACATCATTCACGGGCATTTTATTGGCAATTATTGTCATTTCTACATGTCGAGCTTCAGTGTCATGGGCTTAGGAAAACGTAATTACTTTTTATAATGTTTGCATCTGTTGCTTAATCATACACTTGAAAATCTTGCAGTCCTACTATTGATTTACATAAACCTATTAATTCACCAACTTTATGTTGACATTTTAAGCATGTTTTCTCATGTCAATAAGGCACGAGGTGCTCAGATACATTGGGGGTCACTCTTTGGAAAGAGTCGGTACTAAAGATTTTGGGCGTATTACATTTTGGGAACATTTGTTATAAACCAAAATCTTTACTTATATTGTCGAACAATTTAAAGCCATAAGCTTATGTAATGAACAAGTATTTTGTTAAATCCAATGTATCTTTTTAAAGGACACGTTTAGTGGTCGTTCTCATATCTTGTGCTATTGATCTATGAAGTAACGCCCTCGGATATTCAACATTCCGCTGCTACCCAGATTTGGGGGTGTTACACACTACGTGGCAAGCATTAAATGGGTGGTTGAACTATCATTTAATGCACGTTTGCTTTTCTAGTACTAGGTACAGTCTTTTGAGAAATGTTGTTGTACTTCTATACTAACTTTAGAAGTTACGTTTCCAAAGAGACTGCTTTATTCCTTTTGACATAAAGCAATATTTTTCCCGCCCTGTAAACCTTTTAGAAGTGAAACAACATGTTTCAATTGTTCTGTTATGGAGTTGGACTCAACGATCAGCATTGGAGTTTGTCAACCAAGCTGAACTGAAGCTTCCTTTCCAATAGGAATTTTCAGTTTCTGTACCGCTGCATGAACTGAAGTGAAGATACTTCCTAATCTTCTAAGGACCTAAAGAGTTGGCGCTGAAGATACTTCAGCGACTCAAACTAAAAACCTTCAGTTTGAGAAACACTTAGGGATTTTATGTTTAAATCTACTAAAAGACTGAAGGGCTCAGGAACTGAACTCAACACTCAGCCATGGCTGCAGTCGTAATAAGCCGCCACGCCGCGTAAACAATCCAAGAAAGAGGATACACCTGACCTGGATGCAACTATAATAAGTTGCCATCAACATTTTATACGCCTAACCCATACATAAAAATAAGACATATCATATTGAGTAGGTAAAAAGAATAAAAATAAAATTTCTAATTTCACTTAAATGGGTCAAGCATCTGGTTACTTTCTGTAT
The DNA here is from genome assembly GCA_026074375.1 of Tanacetum coccineum. Lineage (NCBI taxonomy): Eukaryota > Viridiplantae > Streptophyta > Magnoliopsida > Asterales > Asteraceae > Tanacetum > Tanacetum coccineum. Next base: position 16,329 of record BQNB010014586.1, read on the forward strand.
GACAACGACCTTGTTTTCCATCAATTTGACTCAATTCTCCACAAAACCTTATGTAACCTTATGACTCATGCTGTAGACCCACAACTCTTATTTACCATTGTGTCTCCATGTATGTGTTTAATTACACATACCTTTTACCTTTAAAAACGAGCTAAAATAACCAAAAACGGACTTAAAATGCCAAATATATGCTTGTTTTGCTAATTGTATTGTGTAGGAACGGATATTGAAGAAAAGGACGAAAAACGAAGCCAAAACGACAAAACCGGACACGGAATGGAAAAGCAGGAGAAAAGACAAAGTCAAAGTCCAAGCCCAAGCCTGAAAGTCAACCCAAGTCAACCCCGACAAATCCAAAAGTCAACATGTGAAGAAAAATAAGTTTGAGGGTTAAAATTGCTAAAGCCCTAAACTTATTTTAAAGAGAAAAAAAGAGAGGGAAATGAAGACAAGGGCCCAAGCTGCCAATTTGGCAAAGTTATACCACAAGGGGCAAAACTGCCAAGCCCCCTAAGTTATAACACCCAAGGACGTACGGTGCAAAGGGTTATGTAACCCTTGGGGGGTTATATTGCCAAGTCCCCAAATTTGCAAAGACACAAGGACTAAGGGTGCAAACACCCTTAACACTATGGAGGACCAAACTTGCCAATCTCCCTAACTTTCACTCTGTCTTCCCATACAATTTTTCACGCCATAGCAAATCCCAAAACCCAAAGCCTAGTGAACCCTTCCCTATCCCCAAACATTACTCAATCTCTTTTTACCAATTAACCAGGGTGTTTTAACATCCCCCCCTCCACTAAACCTTCCCAGCTACAAATTTGCCATGTTGGCAATCCATAAATCCACCACATTCGATCAAGGGTTCGGATCAAAGGTTTGGGCATCAAGAAAAATGGAGGGCCAGGATTTACTTGTGTTCACTCTCTCACAACAAACACACTCTCTTTTTGTGTCTACAAACAAGCACAACAGCAAGAGACGAATTCCAAGAAGAACCCTAGTCGTTTTTACTATATAAAGCATTGTAAAGCCATTAAGGCAGAAGTAGTTTTTAAGTAGTTAGTGAGTTTTGATTTTCAGTTTGTAATTTTCCTTATTTTTAAGCATTTTCTTTTAAGTTTTTCAAATTCAGCTTTAATTCACTTGTACTTTGTATCTTTTATCTTGTACTTTACCATTTTAAGCAATTAAATTCAACTCTTAAGTTTCATTGTTTTACCTTTCAGAATTAAGCTGTTTTTACTCAATAAGCTCTCATAAGCTCTTTTGAGCTTATACTTGTTAATAAGCTCGAATTCAGTCAAATCCTTGTTAAAAGTCATTCACTTACTTGTTTTGTTCATTTTATATCAAAGCATGATCACTTGAGGTCATTTGATTAATTTTGGAAGCTTTTGGAGTAAATAAGCTAATACAGCTTATTGAGCTTATAGCTCAGGTTTTAGAGGCTAGGAGCCATTAGGTTCATGATTTTAAGCCACTCACTCAACAAGAGTGGCTAAGTTCTGAAACTTCAATTCCAGGTTTTATCTTGTGTATTTCATTTAGCATAAAATTAGCTTATTCAATCAGCTTATTTCTTTATCTTTCTCTGTGTTAAATCTTGTTTAGACTTGTTTAGCTAGTTTAGTGATTCAAATGCATTGAGTAGTTATAGTTTTAATTCATTGAGAACTTAAGAGTTAAATTCTGTCATTTAGTACTAATAAGCTAGGAGAGAAAGCAGCTTATTTCTATAAATAAGGTGTAGGTTTTAGTCTTAAAATAGCTTAATTAGGTGATTTCTAGTGTGAGTAGATAAAAGGTTTTAGCTGTTTTAGTTTTTAAAATAGTTTTTAAGTACAATAAGGTTGGGACAGTTAGACTTAAGGGGTGTTTGGGTCAACATGTAAAACGGGTCAAAAAATGTTTTTGGTATGGGTTGGGATCTCAAAGTAGTTTTAGCTTAAGTATATTAAGTGATTAGAGCTGTTTTGAAAGTTTTTAAGTTTAAAATTTGTTTTTCAAAGCTTTCTCAAGTCATTCTTTAACTATGGTTTTAGAAAACACCACAAGTGCTTATTTAGTTAAGCACTTGGGATTTTGGAGCTGTTAATTCAAAAAATGTGTGCTATTTGTGTGTTTTTAATTCATAGTGTTCTAACCACCTTGGTGTACATTTGACTTTTGAGTCAAAAATCACAAGTGGTTTTTAGTGCGGTTTTAAAAATCATAAAAAGTCCCTTTTTCACCTTACAAATTCAGCAAGTGTTAATGATTTTTGGAAGCTTAAAATTGGTGCACAAGTCTACTTCATAGTATACTTAAGCTGTTTAAGCTTATTTTCTAATTTTGAGCTTATTTGACAGCTTTTAAAAAGCTGTCAAATAAGCCCCTTGATTTTAGCCTTAATCTCCCCTGGTGCAAAGGGGAGACTTTAAGCTTCTTTTTCTTAAGCTTTAGTGTTCGTAGTCTAATCTTTTGTGGTTCTCTATTTCTAGAGTTATAAGCCTTTAGATATGGCCCTATTCATTTTAGCCCTTATTTAAGTTTTTCTAGATAGCTTATTTTTTAGCTCAAATGAGCCCTTTTGACTGTTTTGCATAAGCTTAAGTGTAGGGATTGCTTATTTCATTTCTTAGCTTATTCAGCTTATTTAATAAGCTAAATTGATTCCTAGCAGCTTATTCTAGTAGGGTGGTTAGTTGTGCAAGCTTGCTTCTCATTTTCTCAGCTTATTTGAGTGCCAACTTAAGCATTTTTGCCCTTTAGCTCAACTTTAGACTTTCTGTCCACTTAAGCTAGTTAAGCTTATTTAGTGTTAGCTTTTTAGCTTTTTAAAGTTTATCTAGGTTAGTTAGGCCCCCTTTAGCTTATTTTGTCCAAAACTTAGCTTATTAGACCCCATAAGCCAAATGACTTAGCATTTTTTTAGCTTTTAAGCCCTTTTAAGCAAACTGTCATTTTTAAGCTGTTTTTTCAGCTTCATTTAGAAGTTTTTAGGAAAAAAGTCGTAGTTGAGGTTAAGTTGTTAAGGGCCCCACGAGCTTAACAACTTTGCTTCATTAGTGTAATTTTCTTTTTGAATTTCTATTTTGTGCATGCGCACTCGATCTCAGTCTCGTAATCCAAATTTGCCTCAACAAGAAGCTTCACCAGTTATTGTTGAACCTCTTCGTATCGAATACCCAGTTCAAGATCAGCCACAAGAAATTCCAATGGCCGATAATCGAACTATGGCTCAATTGCTCGAGGCACCCACCGAGGGTTACGAGGATGCAATCGTTGTTCCGGAAATAACCGCGAATAACTTCGAGATCAAGCATGGTCTACTAAATCTTGTTCAAAACAAACAATTCTTTGGACACGATAAGGAAGACCCACATGCTCATATCCGTTATTTCAACAAGATCACTTCTACGATGAAGTTTCCCAACGTCCCGAGTACGTCGGTTAAGCTATTGCTTTTCCCATTTTCCCTCGAGGGAGCAGCCCGGATTTGGCTCGAAAAAGAACCCCCTCGATCGATTGTTACATGGGACGATCTTGTTTCAAAATTCATCAACAAATTTTTTCCTCCTTCTAAAACAACCAATCTTCGAAATGAAATCACGAGATTTCAACAAAAATTCGACGAAACGTTTTATGAAGCTTGGGATCGGTTCAATGATCTTCTTAGGGCATGCCCACATCACGGGTTTTCAGAATTGCATCAACTCGATACATTCTACAATGCCTTAAACACTAATGATCAAGACTCATTGAACTCCGCTGCGGGTGGTAATTTTTTGGATAAGATGCCTAGAGAATGCCTTAAAATTATCGAAAGCAAATCCAAAGTTCGTCAATCACGAAGCAAGGCAGTCATTGCCAAAGTAGGTACGAGCTCTTCCACCCCAGCAGTTTCATCCGATGTTGCCGAATTAAAAGATTTGGTTAGGGCATTGCTCCTAGACAAGAAAAATCAAGCTCCCGCTCCCGTTAAAGCAATCGAGCCAAGTTGTGTAACTTGCGGAGGTGCTCATTCTTATCAACAATGTCCCGCCACCGGTGGCAACATGTTCCACGATAATATCCAAGCATATGTGTCACAAGCCGCCGCGGCTAATTTTAATCAAGGAAATACCGGTATCCGACCTCCGATGTTGTCTAATCAAATTCGACCTCCCGGTTTTTCTCCCGTGCAAAATCATCAAAACAATCAAAACCGTTTCAATCAAGGAAATAACTTCAATCAAAACCGAGGGGGAAATTACAACCAAAACAGGGGTAATAATTTCAATCAAGGACCAATTTATCAACCCCCGGTTTATCAAGCACCAACTCATCAAGCTCTGGTTCCACAAGCTCCAGGTGTGTCTAAGCTCGATTTCGATAGCTACGTCAAAGCCAACGATGCAATCATGAAAAATACTCAAAATCAATTAACCAACTTGGCTCAGTCAGGGCAAAACACACAAAATCAAATGATGGGAATGCAAAATCAATTGGACAATATAGCCAATTTGCTTTCCAAGATGGTAGTTTCCAACACCGCTTCCACTTCAGGGTCGGGATCTCTCCCGGGTAACACCGTTACCAACCCTAAAGAAGATTTGAAAGGTATCACCACCCGAAGCGGTGTTACTACTCAAGGACCCACGATTCCTCCTACCACTTCTACTTCAATGAATCGTGATACCGAGGTCACAAAGGATACGATGCCTCCGACTAACAACGGAAGCACCAAAGACGTCCAACCTCCGGTTGTGCAAGTCCAATCTCGAAATCAAATCTCCAAGCCCGATGTTGAATCCGTTAGTGCTCCAAAGGTGTCAATCCCATTTCCTTCGAGAAGAAACGATGAAAACCGCCGTGAAAAAGCTAACGAACAAATTGAGAAATTCTATGAAATCTTCAAAGATATGAATTTCGAAATTAGCTTTTTGGATGCTTTGACTCTTATGCCTAAATTCGCCTCAACTTTAAAAGCCTTAATCGGAAACAAAGAGAAATTGAGTGAAATGGCAAAATTGAACGAAACTTGCTCGGCGGTCATCCTTAACAAGTTGCCTAGAAAACTTGGAGACCCCGGCAGATTCCTTATCCCATGTGAATTTTCTGGCATTAACACATGCAATGCCTTGGCCGATCTCGGTGCAAGCATCAATCTTATGCCGTATTCCGTGTGGAAGGATCTCTCTCTTTCCGAGCTTACCCCAACATGCATGACGCTAGAGCTAGCGGACCGTTCAATCACTACACCAATCGGTATCGCCAAAGACGTCCGTGTGTTGGTGGGAAAGTTCCAATTTCCAGCCGATTTTGTGGTTGTTGAATTTGAGCCAGACCCCCGAGTACCTCTAATTCTCGGGAGGTGTTTTCTGAAAACTAGTCGTGCATTAATCGATGTGTACGAGGGTGAAATTACCCTTCGTGTTGGCAAAGAGGCCATAACTTTCAACCTAGATCAAACTTCGAGGTACACGGCAAATTTCAATCATATGACGGCAAACCGGATTGACGTCATTGATATGGCTAGTGAAGAATACTCGCAAGAGGTCTTAGGTTTTTCTGATTCGGTAGCATACGGAAATCCTTCTCCGTGCTTTGATCCTATTGTTGCTAATTCATCTCCGACCTTAACTCCATTTGGAGAAAGTGACTTTCTACTGTTCGAGGAAGCAAATGCTTTTCTTGCTCTAGATGATGATACAACTTCACCGGAAGTTGATCCGACTTATTATGATCCCGACGGGGACATTCTCATCCTAGAAGCATTCTTGAACAATGAACCACCGACTCCTATTCCAAATCAAGGAGATTGTTCACCAGAAACCCAAGAAGAAATCAAACTTTGTGAAGCCAAAACTGTTAAATCTTCGATTGATGAACCGCCAGAGGTTGAACTCAAAGACTTACCTCCCCATCTTGAATACGCATTCTTGGAAGATGACAACAAGTTACCAGTCATCATTGCTAAAGAATTAAGTTTGGGGGAGAAAGCCGATCTGATCAAGGTTCTTAAGTCCCACAAGCGAGCCATCGCTTGGAAATTATCCGACATTCAGGGTATTAACCCGGAATTTTGTACCCACAAAATTCTAATGGAAGAGGACTATAAACCTGCAGTTCAGCATCAGAGAAGGGTTAATCCAAAAATCCACGATGTCATCAAGAATGAAGTTGAAAAACTTCTTGACGCAGGATTGATTTACCCAATCTCCGATAGTCCATGGGTCAGCCCGATACATTGTGTGCCCAAAAAGGGTGGATTTACCGTTGTTCAAAATGAAGAAAATGAGTTGATCCCAACTCGATTGGTTACCGGGTGGCGGGTATGCATTGACTACCGCAAGTTAAATGAAGCCACCCGTAAAGACCACTTTCCACTCCCGTTTATGGATCAAATGCTCGAGAGATTAGCGGGAAACGAGTACTATTGTTTCCTTGATGGATTCTCCGGGTATTTCCAAATTCCCATTGACCCTCGTGATCAAGAAAAGACCACATTTACTTGTCCCTACGGAACGTTTGCCTACCGTCGCATGCCTTTCGGCTTATGCAATGCACCGGGCACGTTCCAAAGGTGTATGTTGGCCATCTTTCACGACATGGTTGAAAAGACAATGGAAGTCTTCATGGATGACTTCTCGGTCTTTGGGAATTCCTTTGAAAATTGCCTCTCCCGTCTTGAGAAAATGTTGCAAAGATGTGAAGACACCAATTTGTGTCTTAACTGGGAGAAGAGCCATTTTATGGTCAAAGAGGGCATTGTCCTCGGCCATAAAATTTCTAAAAATGGGATTGAGGTTGACAAAGCCAAAATAGATGTCATTGCCAAATTACCTCATCCCACCACTGTCAAAGGAGTTAGGAGTTTTCTTGGTCATGCCGGTTTTTACCGGAGATTCATAAAGGATTTTTCCAAAATATCCCGACCAATGACTCATCTTCTCGAGAAGAATACTCCATTCATCTTCTCTAATGAATGCATCCAAGCTTTCCAAACGTTAAAGAATAAACTTACGGAAGCTCCGATCTTGATTGCCCCAAACTGGGATCTACCATTCGAACTTATGTGCGATGCAAGTGATTACGCCATAGGGGCAGTTTTGGGGCAACGTCATGAAAAACACTTTCGGCCTATCCATTATGCTAGCAAGACGATGACCGAGGCTGAATCTAATTACACCACGACGGAAAAGGAAATGTTAGCCGTGGTGTATGCATTCGAAAAATTCCGGTCTTATCTTATCATGAACAAAAGCATAGTGCATACGGACCATTCCGCTCTCAAGTATCTCTTTGCCAAAAAGGATGCTAAAGCGAGATTGCTCCGATGGGTTCTCCTCCTCCAAGAATTTGACTTTAAAGTTCTTGACACAAAAGGAGCCGAGAACCTCGCAGCCGATCATCTGTCCCGATTAGAAAACCCGTATGAAAACGTTCTCGACCCTAAAGAGATTAATGAAACATTTCCTCTCGAGACGTTAAGTATGGTGACTTTTCGTGGTGATTCTAGTACCCCGTGGTTTGCCGACTTTGCAAATTACCACGCGGGTAACTTCGTTGTGAAGGGCATGTCAACCCAACAGAAAAATAAGTTCTTCAAGGACGTGAAACATTATTTTTGGGATGACCCCTTCTTGTTTAAAATTTGTGCGGATCAAGTGATCAGGCGATGTGTGCACGGCAAGGAAGCTCTCGACATTCTCGAGGCTTGCCACAATGGACCCACCGGGGGACATCATGGTGCAAACCTAACCGCCAAAAAGATCTTTGATTCCGGCTTCTTTTGGCCCACCATTTACAAGGATGCCCACGAGTTTGTCAAAAACTGTGACTCGTGCCAACGACAAGGAAAAACTTCGCAACGGGATGAGATGCCTCAAAACTCCATCCAAGTTTGTGAAATCTTTGACGTTTGGGGCATTGACTTTATGGGCCCGTTCCCGTCTTCAAGAGGGAACAAGTACATACTCGTGGCTGTTGACTACTTGTCAAAATGGGTTGAAGCAAAAGCGCTCCCCACCAATGATGCCAGAGTCGTTTGCAAATTCCTAAAATCTCTCTTCGCCAGATTTGGTGCCCCTCGAGCTATCATAAGTGATCGCGGAACTCATTTCTGCAATGACCAATTTGCAAAGGTCATGCAGAAATATGGAGTCACTCACCGTCTCTCCACCGCGTATCATCCACAAACAAGTGGGCAAGTCGAGGTGTCAAATCGTGGTTTGAAACGTATCCTTGAAAGGACCATAGGTGAAAACCGTGCTTCCTGGTCGGACAAACTAGATGATGCACTATGGGCCTTCCGCACAGCTTACAAAACGCCCATCGGGTGTACTCCTTACAAGCTTGTGTATGGAAAGGCATGCCATCTTCCGATCGAGCTTGAGCACAAAGCCTATTGGGCCTTGAAACAAGCAAACTTTGATCTTTCTACTGCGGGTGATCACCGGAAAGTTCAACTCAATGAACTTAACGAACTTCGTGATCATGCCTATGAGAACTCATTGATCTATAAGGAAAAAACAAAGAGAATCCATGACTCCAAGATCAAAAATCGCGTTTTCAACGTCGGTGATCGAGTCCTCCTCTTTAATTCAAGATTGAAGATTTTCTCGGGCAAACTAAAATCCCGTTGGAGTGGACCATTCACCATCACTCAAGTCTTTCCTTACGGCACTGTTGAGCTATCTCAAGCCAACGGGCCGAATTTCAAAGTGAATGGTCATCGTGTTAAGCACTACTTTGGAGGGGACGTACCACAATTGGTAGTCCCGGATCTCCAAACATTCCCTAATGTCCAATAAATTCAGGTGACGGGTCAAGCATAGCGACCTTAAACAAGCGCTTCGTGGGAGGCAACCCATGCTTATCCGTAGTTGTAATTGTATGAATAAGTGTTGTTTGTTGTGTGAGATAGCTTGTCTTTTCTATCACCCGTGTTTCGTGTTGTTGTTGTTTATTGTCCAGGATTGCCCGGATTGTCAAGAATTTGATATTGAAATTCGAGACAAAAAAGGAGCTGAGAATCTCGCCGCCGATCATCTGTCCAGACTTGAAAATCCGCATCAAGACAAACTCGAGAACAAAGAAATCAATGAAGCATTTCCTCTCGAAACTCTTGGTTCTGTTGCTCTTCAAGATCAAAGTACCCCATGGTTTGCAGATTTTGCAAACTACCATGCGGGGAAATTCGTTATCAAGGGAATGACATCCCAACAAAAAAATAAATTCTTCAAGGATGTCAAGCATTATTTCTGGGATGATCCCTTTCTGTTTAAAAACTGTGCTGATCAGGTGATAAGACGTTGTGTTTCTGGGCAAGAAGCTTTAGACATTCTCAAAGCTTGCCACAGTGGACCCACTGGGGGACACTATGGTGCCAATTACACAGCAAGAAAGGTCTTCGATTCAGGATTCTATTGGCCCACCATCTACAAGGATGCCCATGACTTTGTCACCCGTTGTGACATTTGTCAACGTCAAGGAAAAATTACGCAACGTGATGAGATGCCACAAAACTCCATCCAAGTTTGCGAAATCTTTGACATCTGGGGCATTGATTTTATGGGGCCGTTCCCGTCTTCAAGAGGGAACAAGTACATACTCGTGGCTGTTGACTACTTGTCAAAATGGGTTGAAGCAAAAGCGCTCCCCACCAATGATGCCCGAGTTGTTTGTAAATTTCTTAAATCTCTCTTCTCCCGATTTGGTGCCCCTCGTGCAATCATAAGTGATCGCGGAACCCATTTTTGCAATGACCAATTTTCAAAGGTCATGCTTAAATACGGAGTTACTCATCGTCTCTCCACCGCGTATCATCCACAAACAAGTGGACAAGTTGAGGTGTCAAATCGTGGTTTAAAGCGTATTCTTGAGAGAACCGTGGGAGAAAATCGTGCCTCCTGGTCGGACAAACTAGATGATGCTCTATGGGCCTTCCGCACAGCTTACAAAACACCCATCGGGTGCACTCCGTATAAGCTTGTGTATGGAAAGGCATGTCATCTACCGATCGAGTTAGAGCACAAAGCCTACTGGGCCCTCAAGCATACAAATTTTGATGTTCAAACTGCGGGTGATCACAGGAAAGTTCAACTGAATGAACTAAATGAACTTCGTGATCAAGCCTACGAAAACTCTTTGATCTATAAAGAGAAAACCAAGAGGATACACGATGCTAAGATCAAAAACCGCGTTTTCAACGTTGGTGATCGTGTTCTCCTCTTCAACTCTAGACTGAAGATTTTCTCGGGCAAATTGAAATCCCGTTGGTCTGGACCATTCACCATTGTCCAAGTTTTTCCTTATGGCACCGTCGAGTTATCTCAAAACTCCGGGCCCAACTTTAAAGTGAATGGTCATCGTATAAAACACTACTTTGGAGGGGACATACCAACCGAGGTTGTCCCGGATCTCCAAACGTTCCCCATGGACCAATAAATTCGGGGGACGGGTCAAGCGTCGGGACCCTAAACAAGCGCTTCGTGGGAGGCACCCCATGCTTATCCGTAGTATGTAATAAATAAGTGTTTGTGTGTGAGAAGGCTTTCATTTTCCATTACCCGTGTTTTGTCCATGTTTTGTGTGCTTTGTATTGTATGTCCAGGATTTCCCGGATTGTGAAGACTCTCGTACTTGCAGTATTCCACAAGAGTTTCACATCCTCAGCTTCATTTTGGGAATTCAGTATCCAAATCTAATCGACTAACGTTTTATCTTTTGGCACACTTCATAAACGGCCTTAGATTTACGTAGATACCCCTTTGAAACATCGAGGACGATGTTTAGTTCTAGTATGGGGGGGGAATCTTCGATTTGATTTTTGCCTGCAGTCGTTGTTATCACGTAATCCCGTTTTTACCACCAAATTTTTGCAAAAATACCAAAAAAATGAAAAAATTTTAAAAAATTTCAAAAATAAAATAAGTGTTTTGTCACAGTTTTGACTTTCCCAATGGGTAGAATGAGAATAATTTTTGACTCGATCGGGCGTGTTGAGCCCTAGCTAGTTCCTCAACTTACCACTTGTAGGCTAAGCTTTCACGAATTCGATTGCTTCGAATTTTAATAAGGTGAAGAACAAGAAGTGATAGAGTTAAATATAAGTTTATGTGCCAAGCAAGATTCTTCTAAAACTTATATGAGTAACTTGTGGCTTTTTCTCCCATTAGTTAGCCTCCTTAATCCACTAATGCATACGTACTCAATTCATTCAAACTAGTAATCAATGGTTTTTAGAATAAGCTTCAAATTTGTACTTGATTCTTTAAAGCGAGATTTTTCTGTTCTTAATAATTCGAAAGTTAAAATGCCAAAGAAGCATGAATGAAGTATGAATGCAAAAACGCATGAATATTGAAATTTTGCCAATGAAGCATACATTTGATTATGTGGAGCAAGTAAAAGATGTGTCGTGATATCCCACTTCGCTAACCACGAGGTGGGGGTTCAAACTAAGACATCTTTTACTTCTAAGGATTTGGTGTGTTGTGATATCTCACCAGGAAGCGAGGTCTAGGTGAGGGTTCAAAACTAAGACCACAAATCCCCTTGCATATTTTTAAGGGGAAAAAAAAAGGAAGAAGGTGTTGTTGTGATTTCCCACTACGCTAGCAACGGGGTGGGTTTTCAAACTAAGAACATCGGTCGTTGGTTGTGATATCTTACCAGGGAGCGAGGCCTAGGTAGGTGTTCAAACTAAGCAACGCATTCCTAGCTTTAAGAACTTATGATTATAATGATGAAGATGTTGCAAAAAGTTCTACAGTTAAAATCTCGTTCTTTAAAATCAAGTTACAAGGTCTTAATAAGTTGTTGCTTTGAGTCATGATTCATCTTGAATCACGACTATGAAAATAAGTTGATCTATGGTTGAGTTGAAATGAGTACACACATTTAAACCATATATTCATGTTGGGAGTTAAAAGTTCACAAGTCATAAGTATGAGTGCTTAGCATTTAGACTTATATTGACAAATGATCTTGTTTAATTGCTTGGTTTGGAACTAGTGAAAAATCGGGGACGATGAATTTATCCGTCAGGACATCCGTAGATTATTCTATGGTCGTTTCTCATTCTATGATCCCAGTGTTAATGTAATAAAGGAAGTCAAACAGGTAGTCGAGAAAAGAAAAAGAAAAATCCAAAAATATTAGGGATAGTTAGTGTACAAATAAAAAAATGGTGAAAACGGGACTTGTCGAAGCTGTTGATTCTTTAGTTTCCCTTGACGAACACTTTGCTACTTTTCAAAGTTATTAGTCGAAGGGAGATTAAGATTCTTAGTTTTCGTAAATGCTTACTTCATAGCATTGCGTGAGGACACGGCAATACCTTAGTATGGGGGATTTTGGTATGTGCTTAATTACACATACCTTTTACCTTTAAAAACGAGCTGAAATAACCAAAAACGGACCTAAAATGCCAAATATATGCTTGTTTTGCTAATTGTATTGTGCAGGAACGAATAACCAAGAAAAGGACATAATAAAGCCAAACGACAAAGACCGAACATGGAATGGAAAAGCTATAAAGGACAAAGCCAAACCAAAGCAAAGCCACAAGACCAGAAAAGTCAAAGTCAAAGTTCAAGCTAACAATATTAACAGGTTCAACCGGAGCCGTAATTGAGAATACTATTGGATGCAAATCTCAACCAACTGATGGGCCGGGAAAGCCCATTAGTACTATTAATGAAGACTTGTTGGAAGACCAAATGGGCCATCAATCAAATGACATACAAACTGTTTGTGTGCAATTGAAGAGAATGTGAAGACTTTGAAGGCCAATCCTAGGCCCATGTACAGTCAATCTCAGCCATTGTACACACAAATCCCAACTGAACTTATTGGGCCTTAAAATAGGCCATTTACAGAAGCCTAAACCTTATTGGGGCAGACACACTCAAGTTGGGCCCAATACAAAGCCCACAAACCTTATTGGGCCTAAATAAACCCAATTGGGCCCAATACACCAAACCCAAGCCCAATACTGGCCCAAAAACAATTTTTATAAAACATAAGGACTTAAAATTCATTTTCAAAACATGGTTTTTTTAAAGAAAAAAAAAATGAAAAAAAAAGAGACAGGACTGAACTTGCAATTTTACAATTCTGTTATTCCCTTTTTAAAAGGCCAAGGGCCCAGTTCTGCCATTTTCAAAACCTGTTATATCTTTCGTTTTAATAAAAAAACACAAGGAAATTGGCGGTTTATGCATAAGTTTTAAAATCTTTTATAAAATAAATAAAAGAAAGGAAACAATAAGAAATGGGAAAAGAGCTGAAACCGAGGGGTTCTTCTTGGCTTTTTCAAACTTTTAAACCTGTTTAACCCATACCCCCGCTACTCCCCTTCAAACTTTCCCGCCAACCCTCCTTCAAAAAACCTGCAATATCAAATGATACCACCCAATTGTTACCCACACAACCTTTACCCGGCTTTAACCCATTCCCACACACCATAACAAGTTTTAGATGCCAGGTTGGCAATCCCCCAAGGTTCGATGCAAATCAATGGCTCGGGAAGAAAAAGGTACAAAGAATACACATAGGTGTGATCCTAGGGCTAGGAATGTTAGCTGGGTTTTGTACACACACAACAAACACAACAAGAAGAAGAAAGAAGCAAGGGGGCTCATATAAAACGAAGACACACACAGCCGAAAAAGAGGACGTTTTATAGCTTTCTTTTATTTTAACTTATATTTAAAATTTGTAATTAAGTTTTTCAGAATGTTTTACTTTGTAATATTGTTTCTTAATTCTTCTTTAATTTCCAAGATTTATGAAAATTTTCGTTGCTTTCGCTACTGTTTCAAATCACAAGGATAAAGGATATATGTTTAATCGTTTAACTTGTTCTTATTTTGCCCATAAATCAGGTCATTATCATAGAGTTAAGACTAATTAGCTCAGGTTTGAGTCAAAAACATTTTGTTTAAAAGATTTTTAAAAATAAGGGGGTGTTTGGCTTAAAGGGCAATATGGGTCAAATGGGGATGTACATGGGTTTGGAACTCTCAGCCATCTTTGGCTGAGTGTTTCAGTCCATTTAGTTAAGTAAATCAAAAGTTTTTAAGTAAAAACGTGGCATTTGAGTTTTTTCTCTTTTGATTGGTTCACTTTTCTGTTAAAATAAAAGACATAGGTTAGTGATTAGTTTAAGGTTAGGTTAAGTAGTTATTAGGTTGTTTACTTTGTCCATTTTAGAAGCTAAATGCAGCATACAAGAATGCTTGCTCTGTCTTTACCATAAGTCAAAACCTTGAGACTGTCAAAATACCAAGTTTATTTTGTGAAAAAGCCCTTTTACAAGCTGGTTTATCAGCAGGTTTTATTTGTTTTTAAAAGCTCAAATTTTAGAAATAAGTTCTATTCTATGTCCCTTAAATCTGTTCATATTTGGTTTTCTGTCTTAAGCCCTTTTGAGCTTATTTTATAAGCTCAAAAACAGCCTTTAGCCTGCCTTTTGTCTATTGCCCTGGTGCAAAAACAAGCACTACAGCCCCCTTTTTCTTTCCTTTTAGCTTAATTAACCTAGGTTTTTATTTCTTTTCCTAGTAGCTTATTAGGTATCCTTTAAGCCCCCAGAGTTGTATTGGCTAATTCTTTGTCTGTTTGCTAATTCTAGGCTTCAAAGTAGGTGTTTTTCTGTTTTTCTTTAAATCTGTGAAATTAGCTTATTTATATTTTAGCTTATCCTAGGGCTTATTTTATTCTAGGGTTAGCTTATCTTAGCCCTATTAGCTTATTCTTATAGCTCAGTTGACTTTTAGCTCATTTGTTGCCTGGTAGCTTAAAAAGAAAACTTAAAAAGCTTTTTAAGTTATTTAAGTTTTCTGTCTTAAGCTTGTTTTCTGACTTATTTAATGGCTTGTAGCCTATGCACTTTTGTTAAAATATCTCTTATGGTCCTTCAATAGTTCTCTCTTTTTAAGTTTTGCCTGAAAAGCTTTTTGGACTTAATTTGATAAACGGGGTCCCTTTGAGGGACTGAACTTGCAATTTCCCTATTTATTGTTAACTGTTAGTATCTTTAGTTAGGTTAGCTTTGCTCAGTTAGTCCTTAGGGGTATTACATGTTAGTCACCTAACAGTTAACTTAGGGTAGTTTATTTTATTTAATTAATTTAATTTTGGTTTAATTTATTTAGTTTAATTATTTAATTGCTAAGTAAAAATTAGTGAAGGCGTTTTTATATTTTTAGAATTATCAACTTTTTCTTTATTTATTTTGATTTTTCCAGAATTTCTGCACTTATATTTTCTGTCTTTGTCGATTTATTTAGTTTTAATTAGTAATTAATATTTAAAAATTCATAAAAAATACAAAAATTAACAAAAAAATATTTTTTCTTTTTTAGAAAATTTTCTTTAATCAAATAGTTTGTAGGAAAATTATTAAAACTTATGTAGGGTGATTTTTGCTCAAATTTCAGTTCCGGCGCGTGTACGAAGTGGCTTTTTCGTTTCTTACCGTTTTGTTCGCTTTTTAACTCCGATTTTGAAATTTTTTACATTTTCTTTTAAGTTAGAATATTTTTAATTTATTTAAATTTTAAAATTAATTTTATGACTTTATTTTTTTGTAATTTTAGTTTTTAGCTTACGATTTAATTCCCGGTAGTCTATAATTGCATGTTTAATTTAGTTTATTAGTTTTAATTATTTTAGTTAAGTATTTTTAGCCTAATTATGTTTCCCGTAGATTTCTTAGGATTTTCATTGCCATTATTTATGCCCCCGTAGTTTAGGATTTATCCGTATAACTATTTTTGTTCCCCGTAGTATATTTAAGGTTCCCATTTTCCACTGCTTGTTTCCCGTAGAATAATTTTAGTTTTCTTTAATTAATTTTAGTTTAATTAGTTAAAATCAAATCCAATTATCTCCCAATTCAAATCATCAATCCATCATTCGATCATAATCGTAGCCTCGTTGGGGAAACGACCCGGGAGACATACTTTCCGGCTTACATATATATTTTAATTAGTGGGTATTGACCTTTTGCTTTGGTTAGGGGCAATTGGTCGGGATTCACTTGCATATTATTATATATATACTATAAACAACTGACCAGTCATCGGTCGAGAAATTTTGGAAAAATCATTAATGAATTGTCGGTAGTGGGATGAGGTAACTTAGCAATCACATCGACTTTGGCTTTATCGACCTCAATCCTATTTTTGGAAATCTTATGGCTAAGGACAATACCTTCCTTAACCATAAAATGACTATTTTCTCAATTTAGACAAAGATTGGTGTCTTCACACCTTTTGAGCATCTTATCCACATAAGAGAGGCAATTTTCGAATGAATTCCCAAAGACCAAAAAGTCATCCATAAAGACTTCCATCGTTTTTTTAATCATATCATGAAAGATAGCCATCATACACCTTTGGAACGTGCCCGGTATATTGCATAAGCCGAAAGGCATGTGAAGGTAGGCGAACGTTCCATAAGGAGACGTGAATGTGTTCTTTTCTTGATCATGAGGGTCGATGAGAATTTAAAAGTAACCCGAGAAACCATCAAGAAAACAATAGTATTCGTTTCCTGCTAGCCTCTCGAGCATTTGATCTATAAATGGTAATGGAAAGTGGTCTTTACGGGTGGCTTCATTTAACTTTCGGTAGTCAATACATACATGCCATCCCGTAAGCAATCGAGTCGGGATCAACTCATTTTCATCATTTTCAACAACGGTAAAGCCACCTTTTTTCGGTACGCAATGTACGGGGCTCACCCAAGGACTATCCAAGATCAGGTAAATTAATCCGGCGTAAGCAATCGAGTCGGAGAGTTTCCAAGCGATGGCTCGCTTGTGTGACTTCAAAACCTTTATGAGAGCGGCTTTTTCCTTGACACTCAAGTCTTTAGCGATTATGACGGGCAACTTGTCATCACCCTCCAAAAATGCGTACTCAAGATAAGGAGGTAAGTCCTTGAGTTCGACATCGGGAGGTTCATTAATTGAAGATTTATCATTTTTAGCTTCACAAACTTTAAGTTCTTTTCGAATTTGAAGCAAATAATTTCCTTAAGTGGGAGGGGGTAATGATGGATCATCATTAAGAATTGCTTCAAGAAGAAGAATGTCCCCTTCCGAGTCATAATAAGAGTGATCAACTTCCGGTGAAGTTGGATCATCTTCAAGAGCGAGGAAAGCATCGACTTCCTTGAGAAGAAAATCATTATCCCCGAAGGGAGTGAGGGTTGGAGAAGAGGTAGAAACGATCGGGTCATAATAAGGAGTGGGATTTCCACTCGCGATCACATCGGAGAAACCGATAACTTCTTGAGAATACTCCTGAAAAGTCATATTAATGATGTCGATTCGGTTAACTGAATTATCATCATAATTAGAGGAGTATCTCAAAGTTTGATCAAGATTGAATGTTACGGCTTCTTTTCTAACATGAAGAGTTAATTCTCCTTCGTAAACATCAATCAAGGCACGTCCAGTCTTTAAGAAGGATCTCCCGAGAATTAGGGGAGCTTAGGGATCGGCATCAAAGTCAACGACCACGAAGCCGGCCGGGAAATGGATCACACCAACTTTTACGGAAACATCTTCGGCGATACCAATCGGTTGGGAGATCAGACGGTTCGTAAGTTCGAGAGTCATGCAAGTCGGAGTAAGTTCCAGAAGAGAAAGATTTTTTCACACGGATAATGACATGAGATTAATGCTAGCGCCAAGATCGGCCAAGGCTAAGCACTCATCCATTCCGGGAAAATCACGCGGTATGAGAAATTTGCCGGGGTCTCTAAGTTTTTTAGGTAACTTTTTGAGGAGAACCGTCGTACAATGCTCATTCAACGGAGTTCTTGCTAATTCAAACAATTTTTCTTTGTTACTAATCAAACTCTTAAGTGTCAAGGCAAATTTAGGCATGATAATTAAAGCATCCGTGAAGCTAATATCAAAATACAAATCATGAAAGATTTGGTAAAATTTCTCAATTTGATTGTTAGCTTTTTTGCGGTTCTTTTGGTCATTAAGTCTAGACGGATATGGAATTGACGATTTTGGGTTAGGCTTTCGGCAGTGGGGGTCATAACTTGGCTAAAACAACGGGCTCAGAATTTGGTACATGAGTTTCAACTTGGACAACCGGAGGTTGGACGTCTTTGGTACTTCTGTTATTAGTAGGAGGCATTGTGTCCTTTGTAACCTTGGTTTCACGTTCCACCACCTTAGGAGGAGAAATAGAAGGAGTAGGAATCATGGGTCCTTGATAAGAAACACCGCTTCGGGTGGTAATACCCTTCAAATCTTCCTTTGGGTTAGTAATGGTATTACTAGGAAGTGTCCCTGAACCCGAAGTAGAAGCGATATTGGAATTCACGAACTTGGTAAGCATGTCCGTTAAATTGGTCATTTGGTTTTGCATGTTTTGATTTTGATTTTGCATATTTCTTATAATCGCATCATTAGCTTTGACGTAGTTTTGAAAGTCATCCTTTGACACACCTTGTGTTTGAGGAGCGAGATCTTGGTAAGGCGGAGCTTGGTAAATCGGGGGTCGATAAATTGGAGCTTGATTAACCTGGGGTTGGTAGATTGGTACTTGGTTGTAATTATTCCCCCGGTTTTGGTTGTAACGGTTTTGATTATTTCCTTGGTTTTGTTGAATGGGAGAAAAACCGGGAAATAAGCCACGGCGGCTTGAGAGACATATTATTGAATATTGTCACGATAAATGTTGTCATCGGTGGCAGGACAATTACGATGAGAATGAGCACCACCGCATGATACACAACTTTCCTCGACCTTTTTTACGGTAGCGGGAGCTTAGGATTGGTTTTTCTTATCGAGAAGCAAAGCTTTCACCATATCTATAAGTTCGGCAACATCGGGAGAAATAGCGAGGGTAGAATTACTCTTACTCACTTTGGCAACAAATGGTTTGTTTCGTGAATTAGGAACTTTGGATTTGCTCTCGATGATTCTTAGGCAATCGCGAGGCATTTTATCTAAAAAATTACCACTCGCGGTGGAATTCAACGAATCTTGATCATTAGATTTCAAGGCATTATAAAATGTATCAAGTTGATGTAATTTCGAAAAGCATGATAGAGGACCATGCCCGAAGATAGATGTTGAATTGTCCCAAGCATACAGTTGAAAAGTTTCATCAAATCGTTGTTGAAATCTTGTGATTTCATTTCGAAACAAGATCATCCCATGTAAGAATCGATCGAGAGGGTTCTTTTTCGAGCCAATCTGGGCGGCTCCCTCGAGGGAAAATAGGAAAAGCATAAGCTTAACCGACCTACTCGGGACGTTCAGGAACTTCATCGTAGAAGTGATCTTGTTGAAATAACGAATGTGAGCATAAGGGTCTTCTTTGTCATGTCCAAAAAATTGTTTATTTTGAACAAGAGTAAGCAAACCATGCTTAAGCTCAAAGTTGTCCGCGGTGATTCGAGACAACGATGGCCCAGCCTGTAACCCTCGGTGGCGTTGATTCTGAGCAATTTGTGCCATTAGTACGATTATCGGCCAATGTGACTTGGGGGGGGAGCTGGATGATTAATTGGTTACAAAGAATCAAATGGTTTTTCAACAAAATGTCAGTGGGACTTGTTGTTGTTGACGGTGATAATTAGGGGATTGAGACGGAATGGGCGCATGCAACTAAAATATAATAAGAAAATTTATACTAATTTTTTTTGTTTTCTAACAATTGATTCACAAAGATTTATGTTAATAACGGACAATGAGATAAGACAACATAAACCTAATAATCAACAAGCTTCTAGGTAACTCTTTAAAGAGAAAAATGCACAAAGGTGCGGAGGAGTAGAAAAGCGCGAAACTATTAAAAACCTTTCTCCTTTAGGGTCGTAGTTCCTTGGAACAACCCGCCTTATACCCCTCTTTGAGTTTGTTTATCTTTCAAAGTAGAACGTAGCCGCAAGTGACACAAAAGGCAGTGCTTTTTGATTCTAGGTTCGGGACATTATTAATGATAATACTTCAGGTGAAGTATTATTTTGATGGTGAATTGTATGTCTTTTTATGGACAATGTGTTTTTTATTTTTGGTTTTTGTTTATTTTTTTTTAGTTTTTTAGATACTAAAAAGAATTGAATAAATATATTTGTGTATTGTTTTATATTTTATAACAAAGAAAATAACTTCACAAGGAAGGATCTTCAAAGCACAAATCGTCAAACGCAACGACAATCGTATACAATCCTCCCTATGCAGCGGCGCCAAAATGAAAATGATAAATTCAACCCTTTATATATATTAAATATAATAAATATATAAATATATAATAAGAATCATAAAAATCTAATGTAGTACAGGGGAAGTAGGCTATGATATTCCCGGGTCGTTTTCCCGATGAGGAATGCAAATTTGAGAGTCGAAAGTCGGTGTGATATTTGATGTTTGAATGGAACAAGATTTGATTGGATTTGATTTCTAATTCTACGGGAAAGACAAAAAAGGCATGCTAATACTAACAAATAAGGCAATTATCAAAGAAATCAAATAACGGGAATCCTAAAACGCGTCTAAATTATCAACTAAATCAAAATTAACCCTAAAAATGCAAACTTAGTTTCTAAACCTCTAAAATGATAAAAGAAAATTTTCTAAAAAGGAATTATATTTTTTTGACTTTTTAATAATTTTCTATGAATTAAAAACCTATTTAATCTATTTAAAATTCTAGAAAATGATAAATTAATACCTAAAAATTCCAAAAAAGTATTTCCTATTTTAGATAAGTCTAAAATATGATAGTAACTTAGAAAACTATTTTTAACTACTTTTTATAACTTAAAACTAATTTCTAAACTTAAATTAAAAAGCTAAAAATGAAATTTAATTTCTAAAAATGATGAAACTGATTTTAAACTTTGTAAACCTCAAAATATTATTTCTAAATTGAAAAACTATTTTTTGTAATTTTCTGAATTGATTTACTAATTTTAAATGACTTTTCAAAAATTTCGAAAAAAGAAAATTAATTAAAAATATTAAACACTTATGGAAAAATCTGAAAAAATGCACAAAAGTCCTAAATGCTATGAAGAAGCTAAGAAAAATAAGCTGGATAAGCCAGCTTATCAAATAAGCTACGAAAAATCTCTAATAAGCTACGGCTTATTAATAAGAAAAGGAGCTAGAAATGACTATAAATAATTAACATTGCAAAGTATTACCGAAGAAGTCCCAAGGGCAAATGGTTTGAGTGTGTGGTGTGAAAGGTTGAGGGTGTTGAGGTCCAAGGTTCGAGCCTTGCTCACCTTGGATTTCCACCTTCCCTTTTTTGCTTTTGTTTTTAAAAAACTTTTTACACAACTTATAAATAAGCTGTAAACCAACAACTTTTGTGAAAACAAAATTTTTAAAACTTAAAAATAAGCTCTAAATGTGACAGATTACATAACTTCACTAAGAGCAAAAAGGGGCTAAACTGTTTAGATTTTTTAAAGCCAAATAAGCTAAGGAAAAGCACATAAGCTAAAAACAGACAATAAGCTATCCTAATAAGCACTGAGAAGCAAAAAAGAAGCAAGGAAATTAAGCTAAACTAAGCTGAGAATGCAGGTTTACCTAAATGCTTTCAAACTTAAAATGTTAAACTAAAAACGCTAATAAGCTTGAATAAGCACTACCCTAAGCTAAATAAGCTAACAAAGACTTAAACATAACCTAATGAGCAAGACTAAACATAAATAAAGTAAAGCAATATGCTAAAGAGCTCAAATAAGCAAATAAGCTTTTTGGCTAAATTATTAACAAAACAGCCTAAGGGGGCACTTTTTAGCTTATTTTTAAGCTAGAAGATGAAACCTTATGGCTTTGAGACCTGATTGTAGAATTTTATACATGATAAAATATATAATATAATATTTCCAAAAGAGCAATTAAGAACTTTCCTAAAGTCTCCTTTAAGAAAAGCTCCCTCTAGAAGATATATATATATATATATATATATATATATATATATATATATATATATATATATAAAATATAATATAATACGTATATTTAACCAGGAAGTATGATCACCCAGGTCGTTTCCCCAACGACTTGTGAAATTGAAACCACGTTTTAGCTCGGAATATGATTTGAATGAGAGGAAAGATATTTTTGAGTATCTATAACTACTAAATAAAAGCAACAATCAAAATGAATGTAACAATCCGTATTTTTTTTATCAATGTACGACGCTATTAAATTCACTATTTATTTTTTTCTCGTACGCGTTCGCTTTTAATTTTAATAGTTAAGTTAAATCGCGTAAGTTAAAAATCAACAATAAACACAAACGGGCACCAAACGAATTAAAGTTTTCGTCAAACAAGCACTATATTATTTTTACAAAAGTAATAATAAACTTTTTTTTTAATATTTTATTTTTATTGGTTGTGAAAAACGTTTACGTTTCGTAATTAAATACATTTAGGCATACCCTGAATCACCAAAATTTATCTACGCTTCAACAATTACCTTCTATTATACCCAATACCCAAAAGTTTTTTTTATAAACTTTACCCACTTAAAGCTTACAAGTTTTAGAATTCAAACAACACTACTAGAAACATATACTCTTCCATCCTTTAACTTAAATCCCATGTACATCATGTACTAATAAATCTTCATCAAATATCAAAGAACATTTCTTGTCCTTCTTTCCCTAATTCACGCAGCCACAAGGAAATAGATAGCACACCAAATCCTAGCTTAAGACTCTTATCACCCACATGTAGACTAGAAACATTTGACCAATATGTTTCCCACTATTCCTCCGTTTATTACCCACCCTCTCGACCGTCTTTTAACCAAGACCTTGGACTCCTAAATAGTGTATTTGACTATCACTTGTATATAAATAGATACATACTAGTCTTCATCTCATTCTATCACTAGCAAATCAAACACAAATCTCTTTGTGCTCTCCTCTAGCTCACGGCATACATATAACCCCAAGAACAACCCATACAAATTTTTCTATCAAGTATACAAGTAAACTAGGTTCATATCAAGGGTTTTATTCAAGAAGGTTACTAGGGTTTGGCTAGGAAGTCTTGGGTGTCATACTAGGGTTTTTGTGGCATTCTTTGCATTCGTATTCCATTCATTCGGGTATAGTAAGCTTCAAAACTTTTTCATTCATCTAGTATTTATCCTCTTTAGTCATTAGTGTTGTGCTTGCAAAGTTTTAAAACAAGAAACACTTTTTTTTTACAAAGTCACACACATTCTCATATTTTTCGGGTTCAATGAGAAACCCATATAAAAACTTGTCTAATGAAATTTCTGGGTTTATCACTCATCAACGACGTATATGAGTAGTTTTCATGCAAAATTTCAGCCCTAAATACTTTATAACAAAGCGGGAAATAAGTTTACAAATCTATGATTTTAATGAAAAATAGTGTAAAACTGGGTTGACTTATATCTTGACAAACGACCCATTTGACTAGTACTGGTACGGGACTTGGTGGATTTTATAGATGGCTTGGTTTAAGAAACCCGTGTAGGAACTTGGAATTTCACAAAAAGTTGAGTAAAGAATCCAACGAGCATTTGAAAGTCTATATTTCTGAAAACCTTTTTAAGTTTCGAAATGGGTAGCTAAGTACGACCACTCTAGGTTGGGTTTGACAGTCGGGACATTAGTGGGATTTATAGAGGACCCTGTGACGTAAATTTACCAATTTGAATCACTAAAAACGGACATCGGACGAGTGAGATATGACCAAATTAAAATCTGCGTTTTTATATACAAAGCTGTCAAAAAGTATTAATACCACACGACCAGCCCCACTTAAGACGCAAATTTGAGGCGTCTAGAGTTAGAATTAGATACTGTGATAGTTGAGGTTAGTGTAGTATAGGCAAGTGGCTTTCTACAACCCCTAGACTCACCCATAAAGGTGTTGATACGCAAGAGTCATGGTTCCCTAAAGATCTGACCTCGTGAATATCATATGCTGAAATAACCTAAAAATTGGCTAAGTCTGGAAACAGTCAAATTAGCGCGACCAGCCTGTTTGGATATGGTTTTAAAGGCAATAGAGTCTGAAGTGGAAAATATGATAAACTAACTTTATAAAGTACATAACTTCTAGTTTTCAGAAAGTCTAAACTCGTATGTTTAGGATCTGCAACGAATGACTTGTGGGTCAGCATAGTAGGCAACTCGTACATATTTAGAACTTTTGAAAACGTAAAAGTAAATATTCTATTTTTCCGCAAGCCACATTTTATCTTGTAAAAATTAAACGCAACTGTGTATGGTGATATAAGACTTATATTTAGAGTGTGACGACTCGTCAAAGTTGACCGTTTGACTAAAATTAATATTTTTTTGTAAAACGAATGTTCTTCATTATTTAAATCGAAATGCAACACATACTAGGATGAAACTTCATATAAATTCATTCAATGCAGTATTTTAATCTTAAATATGTGATTATTATCACCTAGGATGCGGATAGAGTTTTTCTCGTTTTGCGTGCATCGTTTCGTGCCTATATTAATTGATATTATCTTGCTATTACATCGAGGTGAGTTCGTAGCCCCTTTTTCTACTACTTGCTTTATTAAATACGGGGGAGATTACATGCTTGATTTCTTTGGACACAAGTGTTTTCAAAACTGTATGCTATTTCCTGATTACATTATTGCCTAAGTTACCGTATTGCCATTTAAGTCCCCTTTTATCATGAACCGTTAATTACCTGCTGGGTATACGCTAGTGTTATGGATAGATCTATCGGGACTGACCATCCCCGTCTGGCTGTGGTTTCCTAGTGACTAATTGAACGCATTTAACATTGAAGAAAATTCGTAGATGTTTGGCAAAATTGATGTATTGAGAAAATTCGTAGGATGTTTTTGTAACATCTGTATCCGTGTTGGGGCACAAACCTCGAGTACTGGTTTGATTACAGTTTATTACGTTAAGGTTCGGTGTCATGAGCTTAGGGAAATAATACATGTTTTAGACTATTGAATGTGTTTCATAGTCTACTATTACTTCGATCTTGTGGTCCACGCTATTTCCTGATAAACCTATGAATTCACTCAACAATTTTGTTGACGTTTTAGCATGTTTTAATCTCAGGTGCTGAGGCATAAGTTGGGATGGGAAGCCATTACGAATATCTATTAGGAGGGATTCTTCTTTCTTAAATTCAATGAAACTTTGTCTAAAAAAACTTAAATGTCTTTTTATCAAAACTATGAGACCTAACGTGAAAACTCTGATCTTTTGTAATGACATTGAATGAATCTTATTTTTAACGTCCATTTAAGGTCGTTTTCTATATCTATATTTAGCAATCTACTTACCACTACTACTGTTTTTGATCTTTTTGGCTTTTTTATGAACTTTTGACAGAAAATATAACCTAAAAAATGAGCTATAAATTGGAAAACAAGCTTTGATCTATGTTAAGCTATGACTAAACTAGAAGTAAATTAGATTTAAAGGACTAAATCCTAATTAAGCTAGCTTAATCTATAAAGAAAAGGACAGCAGTACTAACTGCTGTTAGTATGCTGATGCACTTGGTAAGTGCACAAAACCAAATTGCATGTGACGTTTTTGGTCTAACCTGCAATGAACACTCTGAATGAGTGTATGCTAACACAAATTAAACAAGGTCCAAGCCAAGAAAGGCTTGGATCAAAATCTATAAGCTAACAAAAAGCAATTATCTCCCGTGGTGCAGGCACACCTTTTTTAAGCCATAACTTCTTAATTTTTAAAATCTAACTTTTAAAAACTCTTTTCCTATTGGTTTTAAATGAATTACAAACTGACTCAAGCAAAAATTAAATCTCACTTTGACTATTTTAGGTCAAAGTGTGTTAAACCGAACACTCCTTTATACTACTTGACAGATTTGATTGAAGCTTAAAATTGAAATCCACTTAACAAGGTCTTATTACCAGATGATCAACAGCTTATATTACGCTTATTAAACATAAATCAACAATTTATTAAAGCTAAAATTAAAGATCTATAAGCTATGCTTAACTAAATTTTTTTAGTTTTTATGATTTTTAGACAGAAATTGACACAACATAATTCTAACTATATAAACCTAAGACAATTATCAAAGAACAAAATAGCCTGAAATCAGAACACAGTTAAGCGTAACTATGATGACAGATAAGCAAGCAATAAGCATTTAAGCAAAAACTAAGGAAAGCTACTTAATCATTTAAGTAATATTAAGCTAGAAAGTAAATCAAGGAAATAAAGGAAAACTACAAATAGCTTCAGCTTGACAGAAGCAAATTGCTCTTAGAGCTATTCTACAGCTCTGGCTTATTTAAAATAAGCCAGTAAAGATCCTTGGGAGTCCTTCTACAATTGACTCCCCTTCCATTTAGCTTTTAATCCAAATAAGACAAGGTATTGAACTAGTTTTATTATTTAAGTAAATTTAGACTGAATTAAGCTCAATTACTAGCTTATAGACTAGTAAGAGCTTTTGAGTAGCTTATGAGATTATAGCTTAATATTTAAAGGAAAATAAGATCTTAAAGTGAAAGTAAAACTAAGTTACACGATTTTATTAATGAAAAACTAGGAATTACAAGTGCTGAAAAGAGGAAATTGTATAAGACATTTTAAAAAATTACAATTTAAGCTAAAAAAGGATATGTATAAGCTACACTATAAAGGCTACAACTACCTAGATTCGTAATGTGTGTGATAGTGTAGAGCTATTTATAGCCTGAGCTGAACAATTCAGGCATTCCTTGCTGCCACAGCTCCTTTTGATCTTGTCCGTAAAAATCACACAATGATTGAAGATGATATGGCCCTTGGATCTAAATTGAACTCACACATTTCCAAGCTTGGCAGTCCGTGATAGAGATATATGTGCTTCTTTTGTGAGAGCAATTAGTGCAAAACCCAGCTTTTCTTGTGCTTCCTTGCCTGCCAACGTGGCATGATAGCTTAAGTGAACCAATAAGAGCTCTTGATTTGACTTATTTCTCCCTGCCATTGTGTTTATTGTCCCATGAATTGTCCTTTTTGACCTCCAATTGTAAAAGCCCTCTCATTTACTGCGTGGTGAATTTTGGACGATGTATGAATAGTGTCCATTTCTTCCGCCCTTTTTCTTTTTAACTGAATGAGGTAAATCATTTGAACTGGAGTATTAGCAAATATGGTCCTCTCTTGGTTTATTAAAAGTACAAGTGTAAAATAACTTTCATAATTGGCAGTTTAAGTCCCTGTGGTTTAATAAAAGGGAATTGGGCTAGGGTTTTGGGCTTTTGTAATGAGCCTTGTATCCGGGTAGGGTTTTAGGTAAATTTAAGGTTTAAGGGACCATTTGTGTACTTTTTGGAACTTGGGGGACTTAAATGGTAATTTTGGGTTTTTTTGTCTTTTTATGGTGATTTGTATTTGACAGGGTTTTGCCCTTTTTCTTTGACTGAAGGTTGACTTTTCTTGGCTTTGGCTTTGAATCTTTGGCTTCTCTTGTGCTCTTCCGTTTCCCGTGTCCGTGTTTGCCCGTTTTTGACGGTTTTCTTGTGATTTTTGATATATCCGTACCTGCACACACAAAACACAAAAACAAGTATATTTTTGCCATTTTAAGTATGTATTTAGGTTTAATTGGTAGGTATAAACAGATATGTGTATTTTACACTTATTAAAATTCCCCAAACTAAATGATTGCGTGTCCTCACGCAATATCACATGCCTTATAACCAAATACCTCGAAACTTCCCCAAACTAAACCTTTGAAAAGTAGCAAAGATTTTTGTCGAGAGAGCTAAGAGATCACAAGTTATAAAACACCCGAATTCCCATTTTCAAAGATTTTTATTTTTTATTGATTTTTCTTGATAGACTATCTAACTACAACTTATTCTTGTGTTGACATAATGTATTGTTTTCATTACCTTAGTGACAACTTTAAGGATCATAGATCAAAAAGCACATTTAAGTGTCTAAAAGATAACTTCGTCATTCCCGATTTTTCACTTTTCCCATATTAAGCTTAAAAATAAGATCACTGTTAAGTACGAGCTAAGATGCTAATACTACTAAAATTACAAACTTGTTGAATTTCTCTTCCTTGACAATAAATCATATATTTAAGTGGTGTGTTGCTCAAATTAATTTAAACCATAAAATCCAACCATATTTAGATAGTTAAATCCGACCAAGCTTTTATGCATGGGCTTTTGCTAATATGTTAATCACTTAGTAAGATCACAACACCCACTCTATGATACCAGCTATCAGATTACGTCCTGCCCTACCTGTCCGGTGTCACATTGTCAACTTTAGCCCTTTAGAAAACTACTATGACCTCAAAACTATCATCTATCAAAGCAAACAAAAGACCTCCTTACCTAAGACATCGTTTTTCATTGCCCCATTAATGACTTTCTTCATCAAGTCATCCCGCCGACACGGAGTAAGTCATAGACTTTTTTGACACCCCATCCGGAGAATAATAATCGAGACGCATGAACTTCCAATGAAAAAGCCTTGTAGACTTTTGCAAACGTTAGTTCAAAAGAATACTTTGGTTTTAGAAAAGGAAACTTTTACTATTTATTTTCTAACTTGCAACATTAATATTAATTATGTACATTAATAAGGCTAGGAACCGTATCAACTTTTCTATCGACGACACATCGCCACGCCTCCGACAAGAGACCGTGTACTTAATATATACCAACAACCCCTAAAATATACAACCTCCATGCTTTCTTTCGATGTCACATCGGAGCGAACCGACAAATGCCCATGTACTTTATTGCGATGGAGTTTGTATATTAATTATTAACACTAAGGATTTATAACTTGCATCCTTTTTATTCACCAACTACATTTCATAAAAAAAAAATTCATCATTTATATATTTTTTTTTTATTAATTCAACACTTTATTTTTGCAAATAGAAAAATTTCATTTTAGAAAACCAAAGTATAAACTTGAACTAAAATATTCTATTAACAATGATTAGGCAATATCGACGATAAAGCTTTTTCTCTGAATATGTTGATTAACTTTTAATAGTAAAATCTAATTTGTAAAAATTAAAGAGAACACGTATAAATATATCATTTTAAGAACTTCATGGGAAGAAAACCACAAGTTAATTTTTATAATGCCATTAAGTTTTCCAAAAAACTTTGTTTTAGCTCGTCTAATTCGTAATCAACACTATCATCTCTTATCTTTGCAATTTAAAATCGATAATAAAGAAATACGGCAAATACTTTAGCCTATATAAAATCCAACTCTGGCATATTTTCAAATCTACTTGATATTAGGCACAAGTCTTCATTTACTAATGATTTCAGTCTATCATGTTTAGAAAGTCTTCATGACAGCTAGCAAAAACTATCATCATTAATTGTTAAGGGAGAAAGCTAGAACTCAACACGTTCGATCGGGTTAAAAAATTACTTTCTATTCTCAACAACGGAAAACCTACATTCGTGTCTTAACACTTATTATTTTATATATATATATATATTGTACTAATATATTTTTTATTTTTTTCATTTTTTTCTACAAATAAGAACTTAAAATTTTAAATTTTTTGCTATTTTTGCGGGAAAACGGGTACGTGAGAACAAAACAATAAGCAGGCAACATCAAATCGATAGATTCCCTCCCCAAACTAAAACGAAACATTGTCCTCAATGTTTAAAGTCGGGTTCTAGGAAAATCTAAGCCGTTTATGAATTATGCAAAGATAAACGTGAATCGATAAGAAGAAATGATATCGGATCTCCCCAAACTAATTTCAAACAAAGGATAGGAAGCTCGAGTGATATGGGACACAACACCGAACACGAGAGGCTTCAGAAATCGTTGGTTCAATCCTGCAAAAATGTACAAGTACAAACAACAACACAAAGAACGAAAGAGACTAGCCTCAACACATCACAACACATTATTTAGAGCAATAGAAAATGGATAAGCATGGGGTAAACTCCCATGAAGCGGCTTGTTTTTGTTCACCGAGTCGCAAGCTCAACTCGATCCCTGAATTAATTCATCCTTAGGGAGAGCAAATGGAAAACTTTCATTGAACATGCCATTGGCTTATGAAATGTGACGATGCCGGGGTCAAAAATGAAATCTTCACTCCTAAAGGAGATAAACAAAGGTGATTCCTCGGTGTAAGTAAAGTATGGAAGAAAAGTCCAAATGACAAATGCGAAGGAATTGACATCTTTAACATTTAGAGATAACACCGTTTCACTTAGGTAAAAATCTTCATTAGGCTTAACAAACTCATTTTTCATAGCCAAAATGGGCTTAAATCTCATGCAAAAATCTGGTGGTTCCTGAGGAGGACGAGGAGATGACGGTTCTTTGAGAAATAAGAGAGTCCCAAAGGAAACGTTCTCTCTTAAATTATTCTCCAATGTTACAAGATTTTTATCATGAATGACATGATAAACTAGTATACCTGGTTTGAATACTTTGTCCTCGTTTCTGAGAGAATTTAAGGTAATACTAGCTGACAACTCCGCAGTGAAAGGCGAGTCGGAATCTAACAAAGGAGGTAGGAAAATACTTGTTTTGGTAGAGTCAAGTGAAATGGTTAAGTCCTTTTTTAAATCCTTTGGTTTGGAAAAATGATCATTAAAATCAATCGGATTATCAAAAGTGATTCTAATTGGCATGACAATGGTATTGATTGGAACATCACTTGGAACTTTGTCTTCTTTAATCTTCATTTCTTCTTGAGCTGCTTGAGGACGAGAAAGAGGTTTTGGTTTTTTATGTAAGAACGTTGCTAAAAGATAAATTATCTTTTTCCTAATCGAAATTCGATTCATCATTTTCCATACAAATCTAACCAACGAGAAAAACATCGACGTTTTCCATGAATGATCCTTCTCTCCGGTGAGAGTAGGGGTAGTAGGATTGCTACTTGAAACTTCAAGGGTGGGAGGGAGGGCAAGATCAATTCCTGGTGGAATCGAATCTCTTTCAAGATAAACTTCAAATTCACTTTCTTCTGGTGAAGTAAGTGTGAAGGAAGAAGAAGACTTAATCTCGACGTCCTTATTGTTCTCTTCAAAGAGAGGATTCACGTTGCTAGATTTGAAATTATCATCGAATTCAAAAAGAGGATTTGAATAAATTCGAAACGTTTCTTCATGAATATCCTTCTTATGAATTGAATCGTCATTACCCGGTGGTAATGAGTTAGGAAGAGTGAATTCATCGGTGATTTTTTCGAAAGTAGAATCACTAGTCTTCATCGGAGAAGAACTAGGAAAAGGAGCATCGATGAATAGTGTATTGGCCACTAAACGGATCGTCTTTCGAAAAATCAATGATAGAAATAACATGAACAAATTTCTTTTCCTTGTTTTTCTCAGATTTATCGGCATAATAAACAAGTTCTTCCTTTCCTACTCTTAAAGTCAATTTTTTCTTGTACAAATCAATGAGAGCTTTTGCGGTGCGAAGGAAAGGTCTTCCTAAAATAATAGGCACTCTCGGGTCTGGTTCAAAATTAACCACAACAAAATCAGCAAGAAAAGTGAAACCATCAACTCTAACTACAACATCCTCGGCTATACCCATTGGGTGAGTAATTGAACGATTGGCAAGCTCAAGTGTCATTCGAGTAGGAGTTAAAGCTTCAAGCCCAAGTTGTTTTTAAATAGAGTGAGGTAAAAGATTTATGCTAGCTCCGGAATCGGCTAAAGCACTAGTCCTATTGAGTTCTTGTAAAGCACATGGGATAAGAAATTTTCCCGGATCTTCGAGCTTCTCGGGAACTTTGTTCATGATGATAGCAGAACATTCAGCATTCACAGTCGTAATGGCGATCTCCTCGAGCTTCTCTTTGTTCCTTAGCAACGAGCTTAACCATTTGTTGAACTTTGGCATTTCGACAAGAGCATCTTTCAATCCAATCTCTAAACGGAGTTGTTTGAACATCTTCAAAAACCGGCTATGTTGAGCACTTGGTTTATCGTTCTCTCTCACTTTCATCCTCTCGGGATATGGAAGTTTAGATTGATACGAATTAGGTCTTGGAGAATTAAGATCTTGAATTTCAACATTAACGGTTTTCTTTGCTTTTGGTTTTGGAATTTCCATGAAAATGGATTCTTCTTCCTCCGGAGGTGGGACATGTGCGGTATTTTCCAAATTTGGATTTTGCACTTTTTCCGTTGACGTCTCCGGGTTTTGTTCGGGTTCCTTTGAAGGAATAGAAACAACGGGTGTAGGAACAAGAGGAGTCGAAGGTCCTTCCAAAGTTTTACCGCTCCTTGTGGTGATAGCATTAATTTGCTGACGAGGGTTAGTTACGGTTTGACTTGGAAGAGTACCCGAATTCGAAGTAGAGGCGGAATTTTTGAAATTATCACAAAGACTTGTCAACAAACTCGTAACATTAGCCATTTGATTCTGCAAATTTTGACCTTGATTTTGAACATTCTTCAACACCGCATCGTTTGCCTTGACGTAGTTTTCAAAATCCGTTTTCGAAACACCTTGAATTTGAGGCGTAGGAGCTTGATATGGTGGAACTTGGTAAACCGGTGGTTGATTGGTTGGTGGTTGAAAAACTTGACCTTGATTGTTTTGATGGTTTTGATTGAAATTGTTTCCACGGTTTTGATTCGAATTGAAATTGTTTCCTTGATATCGGCTTTGGTTTCCTTGGTTGTTTTGAACATTAAAACCGGGTGGTCTCATCTGATTTGCCAAATTAGGAGGATTCCTTTGAACAAAGTTGCCAACGGCGGCGGTTTGTTGGAATTGATGGATGTTATCATGAAAAACGGGAAATTCATTCCTTGTTAATGGACAATTGTTGAAGTTATGATTTGAACCACATGTGACACAAACTTCCTCGACTGCTTTGACGGTAGCAGGAGTCGTAACATTCTTTTCACTAATCGCTTTCTCTAAACGGCTCATTCGAATATTCATTTTGTCTTCAATTAAGGCGGCCATTTGTTGAATCTCAAAAGAATTATTGGAAGGTGAAGAAGAAGGAGCATTCGTAATCGCTCTTGAATCATTCGGACGACTTCTTGAATAACGCACTTTGGATTTACTTTCGATTAATAATAGCTAAACCATCACGAGGCATCTTATCTAGAAAATTTCCACCCGCGGCGGAATCTAAAGCATCTTGATCATTAGTATTCAAATAAATTGTGAAACAACGTATCAAGTTGATGTAATCCGAGAAAAACATGATGAGGACATTGACGAAGAAGCCTTTGAAACGTTCCCATGCTTCGTTGAAAGTTTCATTCGGTTTTTGGTAGAAAGTAGTGATTTCATTTCGAAGGTAAGTTGTTTTCGAAGGTGGAAAGAATTGGTTTATGAATTTCGAGACAAGATCATCCCACGTTAGAATCGATCGAGGTGGTTCTTTATCTAGCCAAGTCCGGGCTTCACCTTCGAGAGAGAAAGGAAAAAGCAAAAGCTTAATCGACGTATTTCGACTTCGGGGATGTCTTTAGTAGAAGTGACTTTGTGGAAAAATTCGAAGATGATTATGAAGGTACTTGTTTACCGTAAATTGATTACTTGAACATGATTAATCATAAAGGTTTGTTTAAGTTCAAAATTGTTTGAATTTACTCGGTGGAACAAATTGCTTCCTCGTATCCCTCGATGGGAGCTAGTAAAAATCTGGCCATGGTAACGTTTAGTTCGGCCATTGGAATCTCGGGTTCCTCAACAATAACCGGTGTTATTTCTTGTTGTTGACGATTTCGATTACGAGCTTGAGATCGAGTACGCATGCACTAAAAATAAATAAATTAAAAAGTAAACAAAAATTACATTAATTTTTTTTGCAATCTATTTTAAACGGATACACGGAAGGCAACTTAAATCAAATAATCGAATTACTTCACGGTAACTCTTAAAAATTGCTTCTTAAGATGAGTCGTACCTCGTAAATGACACAAATGGCAAGTTTTAAAATCTTTGATTCGATTTGGGAACTTTTCAAGTTCACCGGAACTTATTTATGATAATACCTCGATTGAGAGTATTATATGTTGGTGTTCGTTTATCAACTTTGTGTATTTTTTTATTTTTTTTTAAGGAAAATTTTTATACATTTTTTTATTTTTTGATTTTTTTTATATGACAACTAAACTAAAAAGAAAAAGAAAATATTTTTTATTTTTTATATTTTTTATTTTTTTTGGATTTTTGAAATATTTAACAAAAATGAAACTTTCGAGGACGAAAGGATCTTCAAACCAAATTCAACAAACGTAAATGAGGGAATCTTTAACACAAGTCCCCAGCAGCGGCGCCAAAAATAGATAATAATAATATATATATATATATATAATATATAATATTCCAAAAGAGAAATTTAGAACTTTCCCAAAGTCTCCCTTAAGAAAAGCTCACTCTAAAAGATATATATATATAATATAATATAATACGTATTTTTAACTGGGAAGTATGATCACCCGGGTCGTTTCCCCAACGACTTGCGAAATTGAAACCACGTTTTAGCATGGATTATGATTTGAATAAGAGAAAAGATTGATTTAATTATCTATGACTACTAAAAAAACAACAATTAAAATAAGCACTCAAAAAAACAATTAAACAAATAACGGGAACAAATAAAATGTGACAATTAAGCAAATAAGGCAAAACTAACTCTTAAAAATTCAAATTAAATTTCTAAACCTGAATTTAGACAAAAGAAAATTTTAAGAAAAAGTAAATTATTTTTTTTGATTATTTTTGTATTTATTATGAATTAAAAACTAAATTAATCTATTTAAATCCTAGAAAATAGCAAATTAAATCCTAAAAATTCTAAAAAATGATTTTTAACTTAGAAAAATCTAAAATATTATAAAAACTCATAAAACTATTTTTAACTATTTTTAAAATTAAAATCCTATTTTTAAAATTAAAAATAAAAGCTCAAAAATGAAAATTAAAATCTAAAAGGGGTGAAAATGATTTTTCTGAATGTAAACCTAAAAGTATTTAATCTAATGCTAAAAACTATTTTTTTGTGTTTTTAAAAGTTATTTTTCTATTTTTTTATGGAATCTTTCTGAAGATTAAAACTACGAATAAAATGATTAACAATATAAACTACATTAATGGGAAAATTACGTAAATATTTGGAAAAGTCTAATGCAACAAGTTTAATAGAAAAATTAAGAAAAATTACCCAGCTAAACAAAATAAGCTTTAAATGGTAACAATATAAGCTACGGCTATTATTCTTATAATGGAATTAAGAAAGTGATAATAGGAAGTTGTGTACAAGAGATCTCGGATGAGCTATTGTAGCACACTTTGGTTAACTAGTTGGGTATATAAACAAGAGGTCGTGGGTTCAAGGTCTGGCAACACCCTTTTTGCACCTTTTTTTTTTAAAACTGAAAACACAAGCTTGTAAAAAAAGCTTTTTAAAACAACTTTAATGAAGTGACTTATAGCTAAAACTTCAAAATAAGCTATCTAAGAGCTTATGAGTATTTTGACCTCAAGAAGTGAGCTTTTGAGCTCACTTTGCTTAACCTAAAACTGAAAGCTTGGCACATTCATCAACTATAGCTCAAATGTAATAAGCAAACAAAACTGATTTAGGATCCTTTAGACTGTAGGAAGCTGTATTCTACAAGCTAGATAACTAAGAAACAACTAAATGCCAACTCAATTTTGAGGGATTAAAACATCTAACTCATGATACAACTCAAAATAGCTTCAAATTTAGAAAAAGCTCACAAATGCTTAATAAGCAAAGACATGACAGCT
This sequence comes from Tanacetum coccineum, assembly GCA_026074375.1. Classification (NCBI taxonomy): domain Eukaryota; kingdom Viridiplantae; phylum Streptophyta; class Magnoliopsida; order Asterales; family Asteraceae; genus Tanacetum; species Tanacetum coccineum. The sequence continues at coordinate 52,079 of BQNB010014586.1, forward strand.
GGCTTATGAAAATAACTAACCTAACTATAAGAGATAAAATTTCAAACTACTGTATACTGCCTAGATACTACAATTAAAATTTAAATTTGAAAGGGCATTAATACTAGTACTACTTTTTTTGGTCTTTTGGTTTTTTTTATGGACTTTAGAAGCTTAAATTACCCTAATGTTTAAGCTAGAAATTGAAAAGCGAAGACTAAAATTAATATGGCTATGTCTATCTATAAGAAACTTGAATTTTTAGAACCTAAAACCTATGTTTACTAAAACTAAATGCAAACCAAAAATGGGCTGCAGTGGTAATATGGTTTTCCACTGTGATGAAATGGCAAAGCAACAAAGCTCAATTTGCAGTCTTCCTGAGAAAGTCCTGCACTAACACACTTTATATGAGTGTATATGAATTTAAGAACTAACCAATAATGAAAGCTCATGGATAATTTTGTACTTTTTTGAGGTCAATTAAGATTATTCCTAACACTCACTTATCAGCTAGACTGATTCAATAGAGCTTTTAAAATGCTAAATACAGTTAACTAAAACTTGATACCAGACATTCTCTCTAAGCTTATAACAAGCTTACACAAAACATTGATTTTCAACTAATTAGATGGATTAATTGCTACACTATCATTTGGTTTTTTATATATTTTTAAAGACAAGTAATGAAATACTAGTTCTAAAGTACTAAATAAAAGACTGATTAAGGAACATATATGTTAATGTCACAATGCGATACTTATAAGCACAAATAAGCAACTAGATAAGCAATTGACTAAATATATAAATCAAATAAGCAGTTTTACCTAATATTGAAATGAGAAAGGGAAATTTAAAGGAAACTTACATTGCTTCAGCTAAACAGATGCTTATAGCTCTATGTGCTTATCAACAATTCTCTGCTATCAAGGATAAGCCAGTAAAGTCCATGAGTTTCCTTCCATAAACTGAATCCTCCCATCTTGGCTTTTAAGTCCAAAGTTAAGGTAATCAAGTTCAGCTTGATTTTAGACTTTAAGTATGATTATGAGTTTTGAATTACAAGCATTAATCTCGAAGCTTATCACTTGAGAGAGCTAATTAGGATTATAAGAGCTTATGACTTAAAAAAAACTTATGAAACTAGAACAAGGATTTTATATAAAACTTCAGAAGGATTACAACGCTTTAAATTTGAAAGTTACAAACGACTTATCAAAAAATTGCATTAAAAGGAAATTTGCATAAGCTAAAAATGTAAATTAAACTAAAAATGAAAAGCTAGACTACCCCTTGTGTGTGAGAGTGTGAGCTCTATTTATAGCCTCTCATAGATCCTTCTAGGCCTCCCTTGCTACCCACGCTCCTGCCAATCATAGCCATTCATTCCATCAATCATTGGGGCTTTGATCTAAGCCGTTGGATCAAAATCTATCTCACATGGATTGCCAAGCTGGCAATCCCTTGATGTGACATTTGTGCTAGTTGTGTGAGTGAAACCAATGCAAAACGACTCTTTTCCTTGTGCTTCCTTCATCCACGTGGCTTAATTGCTTGGGTAAGCCAATGAGGAGCCTTGATATGACTGATTTGTCCTTGCCATCCTGTTCTAGAACCCTTGAATTGTCGTTTGTACCCCTTGATTGACAATAGCCCCATGTTTTACCCTGGGTGGTGAATTGGTAGGGATGAGTGAATAGTAACATCCCTTGGCGCCTTTTCTAACTGAAACAGGTTAAAAAGATTTGATCTTTGAGCAATTGGCAACAATAGTCCTTGTCTTTGTTAATCTCAAGTTCAAGTATAAAATGACTTTCTTTTTTTGGCAGGAATGGCCCCTGTGGTTTAATAAGAGGTCTTTTGTTTTGGGCTTATGATCCGGGTAGGTTTTTTATAAGTTTAGGGCCCATTAAGCCTAGGGATCATTAGTGTAAGTTTCTGAAACTTGAGGGACTAGATTTGTAACTTTGGATTTTTGTCTTCTAGTGTTGACTTTGAGAGTTGACCGAGGTTGACTTTTTGACTTTGGCTTCCGGCTCTTGCACGCTCTTCCGTTCTCGTGTCCGTGTTTGCCCGTTTTTTGACGGTTTTCTTGTGATTTTTGTCTTATCCGTACCTGCACACACAAAACACAAAAACAAGTATATTTTTGCCATTTTTAGTCTGTTTTGGGTCATTTAGGGTCATTTTTGGTATAAACAGATATGTGTATTTTACACTTATCAAAGCTTGATGATTTTTGGCAACAGTTTCGAGTTGAGTTTTAAGATCCATGAACGTTTCTTTGATGAAAGCGTTGGTCGATTGCTGAGATTTCATAAAATCGTTGAATTGTTTTTGAAGATCGTATGGTTTATCATCAGTATTGGATCTGTAGTTGTCTCGGAAATTTTGGGGTAAAAAAACATTATTAATAAAAACATTTTTGTTACTTTTCATTCGTTTGAAAGCCAATTATCGCGATTCGAGTCTTGGTCGCGGTAATCATTGTAAAAACTAGTCTTACGAAAAGTTTTCATGAATTTGGCTTCTTCTTCTCGGGACATAGGTATATCGTCCTTTTGTTTTTTAGCATGATTTTGGAGTTCTTTATATTGAGCATCCATTTTCAAGGTCATGGCCTCCATTTGGGCCATAATTTTGTTCGTATTGGAATTACTGCTACCTTCATCGGCGAAAGCAACGGTTTTTTTAAGAGATGGTTTGGATTTTTGGTTTTTAGCCCAGTCGAGCTTTAGTAAGACCTTGTCTTCCAAAATCTGATAAGTTGATTTTGGTGTTTTATAGAGGAAATATACCACCAGCTGCGGCATTTAAAAACTTCTTAGGTTTTCGCTTACAACCATGTAGCATGATTTTATAATGTTTCTGTGGACAGATTGTGGACCATGATAGTTTGGAGACTTTCTTCTACGAACAGCATGCCGTCGGTTAGAGATTTGTTCTCGTGTTGAGAGAAAGCTCAGATTTCTCCGAGGAGTCGGTCGAAAAGAACTAGGGGAAAGAATCGGCTAATGAAAGCGGTTCAAAGTTCATCCCATGTTTCTATAGTTCCTTCGTTGAGTTCGTCCAGCCATGTTTTTTCTTCTCCGGTGAGTGATAGGAGAAACATCATTAGGAGAACGGCTTCATTTTCAGTATCTCCATATTTAAACATATCGCAGATTCCGAGGAATTCGTGAATGTGTTTATGAGGATCGGTTTTGGTTCTTCCATTAAATTGATTTCCCTTGACAATAGTCAAGTGGTTACCTTTGATAGCAAATTTGTTAGCAGTTTCAGGAATAGTGATTGCAGAACCAGGAGTCGGAGCGACAACATGGTCAGCAGCCCACATGGGTTCATCATCCATTGGGTAAAGGTTTTCAAGAGTAACTAGAAAGTGACAGAAGTGGTTGATGTCGATAATTGGCGGATAGACAATTCTTGGGTTTTTAGGTGGATTGTTTCTTTGATCAAATGGACTCTTCTGTTTCGTCGACGACGTCTTCAATTCAGAGTACGTTTAGGTTCAAGTAATGGTTCAACAAGTTCAGAATTGGAAGCACGTGTATGCATCCAAAGGAGAATTTATTCGGGTCAGTTTGCTAGAAAACTATACGGCGATTTGAAAAAGAGGGGGAGGTAAGAGTTTTCCAGAGTTTTGACTAACCAATAACAGATAAGAAATCCCTGGCAACGGTGCCAAAACTTTTGTATCTGTTCATAGTTTTTTCATTTATAACGACTAAAAAAATTATATGGAAACACAAGGGTAAAAGTATACCACGGTAATGCAGTATATATCTTTTTATGTAAAGGACCTGGTCTGTCCACAGGGATTTAGAGTAGTGTTGAATATATCAGAAGTAATATTAGAACTTTAACAATTTTGAATTATACTTTAGTTTTATCAATGATATAAAGATGGACTTTCTCGCGGATAGTTAAGAATAATTTATAAGTGTTGGAATTTTGTTTGACATTGAAGATGGGACTTTAATTTTAAAAATGATTCTCGTCAAAAAAAACGTTTTTTACGATTAACTTGATTATCTTTAAGACTTATATTTAGTTAATAGTCAAATGTTCACGTTATAATATAGTTATTATATATCAAAGCGAATATTTGTTTATCAATTTACGAAAGTGGATTTCTTAGCACAGACGTTAAAGACCATAGACAAATCTTTAAAACCACATAGATCATAACAGGTCTTTCAACCTATACCGATATGATTATATAATCTAAGTTAATAAGCAAAAATGGATAAGATAAGATATAACAGGTTTGCAACATAAGCTTAAGATTAAAATGATCAAAATTATACCAAACGCTTATTCATTATCGTAACTTCACCGAGTAGTCATGAGAGAATTAGCCTCTCATGGCTAAGGAGTTCATAACAAAAGTAGATTTTACACAAACTTCCATTATTTCAATAACTAATTAGGAAACCATCTTCGTTCTTGATCATTAGATCTTTCTCTTCAACTTAGAAGGTGTTTCTTGGTGTTGTCAGTGAAAGGAGGGAAATATGTGTGTGTGTGTGAGAGATGATTGATGAAGATAGAATGGAGATAATGGGATGATTTGAGGATGTAAATTAGTCCTCTATTTATAGGCAAGATTGGGTGCAAAGTGCGGCACACATAGGAAAAAGTATGCGAACTTCGGGAGTTAATGCGATTACATTTAATGACTTTTACTTGAAGTGTGGTGGTTTTGAGGAGTTAATGTAGGAGCATGTATTAAACTTTAATTCTTCAAATTTTAGGAGAATGTGCGGCGCTCAATTTATAAAGTGCGGCGTGTTTTGGCTTAACAGGATGTTACAGGCATAATGTAGCAAAGTGTGGGAGGGATACTTCTTGATCTTTGGCTCAGAAATATTTTTTTTCTTGTATTCGTCTCCCCAAAAGTACAGATTCATGAGCTTGGTCTCTAAAGCCTTCAAGTGAACCTATAAAGCAATTCAAGGTTTAATTAAGTACACAAAAAAGTTCACTGATGAAATGATTAACTTACAACATAACTAAACGCCATAGAAAAATGTATAATTTGAGCGTTTATCAGTTTTCTAAACCGACCATTCTATCGATATTACAATCAGTAAAACTATATATATATATACACATATACATACATAATCAACCAAACAACATGTTGACATCAAATCCGCGTAATCATACTTGCAAGTCCACTTGTGTTGTGGCGCACATATAATTATGTTGGCCACCATAATTATAAATGCCCCCTTTCACAAGTGTACTCCCTCATATGATCACACTTCTCAATGTCAAGAAAACACATAACACATAGATCACCTCAACAAATCACCACATATGGAAAATGACTCAAAATCACTTAAATCATAATATTAAAATAATCCAATGAATTCCAATATTCAAAAGCAATATTCCTAATAAAATTCCAAACCAAAGTCAATCAATCTCAAAATCCTAAAATCTTAAAACACCTAAAGAGGCGGACAATCAAGCATTGATTTGAATTCCACTACCACCTGTATCTTCCATCTTACTGTCCCTAGGTCCACTCCTAGCCGTGGACTCCAGATCCGAATCACTGTCGAATATGTCATAAATTACATTCTCGCAGATTGCTTTTAACTTAAAAATTTCTTCTTCCTCCTTGGTTGGTTTGTATTCTAGAAATTTTCCTAGAAATTTGGTAATTATACCATCTTTAGCAGTCACTGTTGTTTCAATCTTTAATACCTCTTCTCCTTTAACTAATTTTATAGTCAACCTCTCTTCAACTCTACATGGGTACATGTCAATCGGTATACGGATCTTGCGGCTACCCCGCCTTACCCAAGCCCTCGTTCCTGGTTTATAGTATCCCCTACATCCTTTTGCAATGGCAACCCCCATACGGAATTTCTTATGAAGGTGAGGAGGCATAGCTAATATATCAAGATATAAGGCACACTAAATCAGATAAAGGCAATCAAATAGCTAAAAAAATTTAACAAAACTAAGAAATAAAATCATGTAATTAAGGGGGGAAACGCATATTAGTTATACTACTAAACGCTTAAGCCCTAACATGCATCTACATGAAGGACTCCTAGGTTAGAGTCTAGGCTCAACCACCTAATTCTCTATAACCATTGGCTCTGATACCAATCTGTCACACCCCGCCTAGGCGAAAACACAAGGTGTAACATCATGGATATCATCACAACACATGGATATCATCACAACATCATGGATATCATCACAACCAATGAGACACAATGTGTCATGACAATATCTAACACAAGATAAAGGAGTCTTGCATTACGATAGCAAAGTCATACCACAAGGAAACATAATCCAAAAGTCTAAACAATCAATAAACAACCAAGTATCAAACAATTCAAATGCCAAAATAAAAACTCTAGGAGATAGACTCTGCATGCAAGCCTACGGTCTCACTAGCCACTCTTCCTAAGTGCATTATTCTCAAGACGATTACCTGAAAATGATGCTTAAAAACGTCAACATAATGTTGGTGAGAGTCATAGGTTTTAAGACATGATAATCAAATCCAACAGTAAATTACTGTGATAATAAGGAAAACATAGCAGGACAATAAATGAACTATCATACAGGCTAACATGCAAATCCAATTAATCACACAAATACCAGCAAACGACCACAAGACGTCTCATATCGTACCAAGGTGCCTGTGGTTACCCCCTTAGCCCAGGCCATGGATACTCCCAAAGTAACCTTCCTGCTCGCTAGGCCATAATACAATCCACTAGACAGGCCATGGATACCCGCAGGTGATCCCCCTGACTTAGTTCGCAATTCTTAATATCACATCACAAAATATGTAGCACACAACATACAATAGTCACGTATAGTCCGTGCATCTTTGACAACACATTATCATAGTAATCTAAACATTTCCAAACACTTTGCATCATTTCAACCCCAATAAATCATTAAAAAAGAGGGGCTATGAAACTCACCTGATGCACAAGCAGCTTCCAAACAATATCAACACAAGCTATACAAGTACGAACACAAACGTGTTACACACGACCAAGCTAAAAGCTCAAGTCCATGTAACACTCATATGATGGATGTGTAAGAGTTTGATTAACCATCATGGGTCACCCCGACACCATGCCCAACCTTAACCATCTTGTTAACACATTATACTAGTTAACTAAAATTTATCTAAAAATGCAAAATTTTAGCGTGTCTTAACCAACTTAGAAACCATACTTGCTGACCTTTATAATTTATACCAACAATCTTCTAAGCTCCTTTATGTGTTTATTAAATACCTTGAGATTCCCAAGTACCCATTACAAGTGCAACTATCCCAAATAAAATCAAACTTCAAAACTATCCCAATTCGGATCTGATTGCACACCAAAATGTATCACTCTAGCTACCATACTTAGACATGCTTTCAGAGGCTAATTTTTACAGGATTATTCTTAGACATATGGAACTTAACTAATGTAGAAGGTCTAAGCGTAATTCCACTTTTAAGTATAGATTTTACCCTCACAAACATGACGTAATTTTGACCCGTATTTACTATTCTAACATCTTTTAGTGTAACCAACATTTGAATGACTTCCTGACCTTAAAAACTTCCGAGGTCAGATTTTTTAGAAAGTAGACTCTTTTGGATTATAAATAGGCTCAAGAAACATATCAATACATGTTTTTATCATCTAGATATCAGTCGTTGAACACGACCAAAATTCTGCTCAATCCTAAATCAAGTTTTAACGCAAATCTAACCTAACCAATTGCATGAACATGACCCTAATCAAGCCCTAATCATTCTATCATCATTAAATATCATTAATATTTTGAATTTATGAAACTCTAGATCAATCTTTGATTTTGTTACCATATGACATAAAACTCAAAACAATGTTTAGAAGCATTACCATTTAGCTTGATCCTAAACACAATCTTCTTGTAAACCTTGATCAAAATTTTCGACTCTTTGTTCTTAGGGGGAGGGGGACGATCGCCTCAACAAAAGGGGAGGAAGAATAAGACTAATCTTTTGGGCTTAGGGCTTCATATCTTAGAGATAATAGTCTAACAAATCCTAGCCCAACTCTAATTGTATTTTAAATAAAACATTTTTTTTCTTTTCTTCTAAAACCGGACGCACCCTATAAATCGATGAGTATATATATATATATATATATATATATATATATATATATATATATATACCTATTAATTAACTAATTTACTTCATTTCCTTAAGTTTTTATAAAAACCTAAGCTAATTTGATTAAACCTTTTTACTTAAACACTACTTACTAAACTTTCTAAATATAACTTTCATTTCAACAAACCACTTTCTATTTTTAGAAAGTTTGCTACAAACCTCTATATTTCACTCACTTATTTTATTTCTAAAATGTCATATTTCTCATAAACTCTTAACACTTAATCATCCAACTATTGACGTAGCATTACATGCAATACGTCATTCCTTTCTATTATCACTAAACGTGAACAAATAGAATACTCACCACCAAACACAAACACAATCAAAATGAGATGCCCACATACCTCAAAATGATATTAAGCACATTACTTAACCCACTTAGCACACACAATTCACATTGCACAACACCTAAACACATAAAATGAACTCTTAGCCATTTCTAAAGGTATAAACTAACCTGCTCAAATCCCGGTTGTCACAGTATCCCCACCTTTAGGAAATCTCTCCCGATATTTAAACTAGCTATTCATCAACACGGATCACAAACAACTTAGGAATACTTAGGCCTTCATATAATCTTTCGTGCTCTCTAATTGAACTTGGGAGATTGGGGCTTGTACACAGGGATCCATCACGAGAGACTTCATGCGAAGTGGATATCTTACTATGTTTTAAACTCCTAATTTCACGGTCCCATAATCTTACAGTTACCTGCACCAAACGAAGAGTTTTGTCAACCTTGAATTTCATCCAATGGCACATTGCAGGCTACATCCTCCAAACACTTCTTTAGGTATGACACGTTAAATAGTGGTCATGTAAACCACTAAATTTCCTCGAACAATCTAACCGATAATGCTACAGACGATCCTTTCAAGAATCTTAAATGGCCCTACATACCTCGGGGCTAACTTACCCTTCCTCCCAAAACGAACCACGCCCTTACAAGGCGACACCTTTAGCATCACACAATCCCCAACCTCAAATTCCAATGGTTTTCACCTGTTGTCAGCATAGCTCTTTTGACGATCTCTCGCCGCTCTGAGCTTCTCTTATTTAATCACTCCAATTTTCTGCGGAAATTCCGGACCAGTTTTAATATGCTCAGCTCTGACGAGCATACGAGAAACACACACGGTGAATCTGTTCTAAGCGTTATTAACATAACACATAGTGGCACACATAAGTGTTTTAAACAAACGATAACATTCGTTATCATCGTTATGTGTATATTCCAAACATATGGTTCATCAGCTATATCTCCTTCCTACCATAACAAACACACAAATCTCGAGTGGCATTTTCAAGCACGTTTCCGTATACTTCGCCTTTTGTACCAAGCATATGTGCTGATGGATCAAATGGCATATTTGTTATGAAGGAATCGTGTCTAACACAAGCTTCTGCTCTATTGGTTCTTTGTAGATTCTTTTGTTAAATTAAACAATTCTTCTCTATTCTTTGTAACAGTCAGACTTTGTTTATGGTTGTTTCTTTGTATTCCCACTGTAATAATGACTTTACTCGGATCAGACAGCATTTCTTTTCCACTATACTTTATGGTTGCTTCTTTATATTCACATATGACCTCACAAACCAACACCTTAGATATAATGGACCGTAACTATCATAAATGTAGTGATTTTGGATCAGTTTGGGTTTCCAGAGAGGTTGGTGAAATGGATTATGGTGTGTGTTAGTACTACCAAGTTTTCTATCAACATTAATGGTGAGAGAGAAGGCTATTTTAATGGTGGTAGAGGTCTAAGGCAAGGTGATCCTATGTCACCTTATTTGTTTACACTTGTAATGGAAGCCTTTAATCTGATTATGAGGAAAAACATTATGGATTGTGAGGATTTTAAATTTCATCAAGGATGCAAGAAGCTGGAGATTACACATCTATGCTTTGCTGATGATCTTCTAGTATTTTGCCATGGTGACAAGAGATCTGTGAAGGTTATTAAGGAAGCACTAGAGGAGTTTAGTAGTTACTCTGGGTTGAGAGCTAATATGAGCAAAAGTACTGTATTTTTTGGAGGTTTAACTGAGGTTGAACAGAAAATTATTCTTGATATAGTCCCATTTGCTGTTGGGAAACTACCAGTGAGATACCTTGGTGTCCCTTTACTTACTAAGAAGATTAATGCTGTAGACTGCAAACCTTTGGTTGAGAAGGTCAAGGATAGAGTTTTGGATTGGAGAAATAAGGCTCTATCATATTCTGGGAGGTTACAATTGATTGCATCTGTGTGCTGAGTGCAATGCAAATATATTGGGCTTCAGTATTCCTCTTACCTAAGAATGTGATTTATGAGGTTAATAAACTTCTTAAGGGCTTTTTATGGTGTCAAGGAGAACTGACAAGAGGGAAAGCTAAGGTTTCTTGGAAGAGCATTTGCAGACCTAAAGAGAATGGTGGCTTAGGAATTAAGAGTTTACAGGAATGGAATGAAGTGCTCCTGGTTAAACAATTATGGAATGTAATAGTCAAGAAAGACACATTATGGGTAAAATGGGTCCATACTGAGTATCTAAAGGGTAGAAGTATATGGGTTGCTACTGACAAAGAAAGTAATAGTGCTGGATGGAAAGAACTTTTGAAGCTTAGAGATAAAGTTAGAAAACACATAAGGTGGAAAATAGGTGATGGAGTGAGTATCAATGTATGGTATGATAATTGGAGCCCCATTAGTCCTATCTGTGATATTGTTTCTACTAGGGAAATTTATGAAGCTGATTTGAATATTGATACAACCATGGATGAAATGGTTAAGAAGTATAAAGGTGATTGGCCTGAGGGATGGTGCAATGAATACCCTTCTTTGGTTTAACCAATCTGGTATGCTGAGCATTAATAATGGTAACTAGCTAAAGATTCACTGTTTGGATGGAAAGGAATTGAAAGGAATGTAAGTTCAGTCACAAGACAGGTTTGCGGAAGATATAATAATGAGGAATCATAAGTATGACTGGCATAAAATTGTTTGGTTTGTGTCAAATATTCCAAGAGCACACATCTTTTTGGTTTTCATGGAGGCTATTTCAGAACACAGCTAAGATACACAAAGATATGAATTGCTATAAATGGGTAAACTCTTAGATGATAATGCAATGTGTGTTTCTCAAACAGGTTTAGATATCTGTTGTACATTTTATTCTTCCAGTGTGAATATACTCAGCAAAATGTGTGCAAAAGCGCGCCTCAGTAAAATACGTCTTAAGTTAATTTGGCCTTTAGTTGGAATGAGATAATGGAGGAATTAAAGAGTCTGCCTAATAACCAGAACCTGTGGGGGGCCAAAAATTTGTTAGAACTTGTTGGTGTTTGCGAGGTGAGCCATGGTTAATTACACATGGCAAGGAAAGGAATATATAGGATCTTATAGAAAGAGAAAAGAGATGGAATAATTGTTGTCTCTTAATGTCATTAAGTATGAAACTGTGAAGCTCAGCTATATCTCCTTCCTACCATAACAAACACACAAATCTCGAGTGGCATTTTCAAGCACGTTTCCGTATACTTCGCCTTTTGTACCAAGCATATGTGCTGATGGATCAAATGGCATATTTGTTATGAAGGAATCGTGTCTAACACAAGCTTCTGCTCTATCGGTTCATTGTAGATTCTTTTGTTAAATTAAACAATTCTTCTCTATTCTTTGTAACAGTCAGACTTTGTTTATGGTTGCTTCTTTGTATTCCCACTGTAATAATGACTTTACTCGGATCAGACAGCATTTCTTTTCCACTCTACTTTATGGTTGCTTCTTTATATTCACATATGACCTCACAAACCAACACCTTAGATATAATGGACCGTAACTATCATAAATGCAAAAAAGGATGCAAATCAACCAACGATGATAATCACGACACTAGTCTAATGCTGTACATCTTGTCCGAAAAGCGTTCAAGTGTCATCCTTTGATATATGTTTTTTTGACGAACCTTCGTTTCATCTATTAGATGGCTTACATGATATTACCTCCGTCCCACATTAAATATGCAGTTTAACTTTTTGAAGTCTTTTTTCTTCAACTTTGACTTTAATTATTTCTTTTTATGTTATATGATACTTGATGCAAAATATATGAACGAATTAAATTTTTAATGTATTTTTCATTGGTATAATTTCCATTAAGTATTATATAACACAAACAAAAATATTTACGGTCAAAGTTGATGAAAAAAGACTCAAAATAGTCAAACTGGACACTTAATATGAAACGGAAAGAGTAAGAAACTACAGTAATAGACTAGTTTCACATAAGGGCCACTCGGAAACACGGATTAATAATAATCACACAACATCAATTTAGTTTCTCATATCAAATTGGTTATTGTACTTGCAACATTGATGCTAATGCCTTCACGAAACTAAGCCAGATAGATAACCTAAATTTTTTCCTTAACATGAAGACTCAATACTCATCCAGAACAAGCATATATATGTTGATATCGAAAAAAAAAGTGCATCGCAAAAAATACGATGCATAAACTGAATAACACAACACAACATCATTTTAACACATTATAAATCAGATATGATCAGGTGATCATGCATGTATACTATAAATCATTAACTAAATTGTATAAAAAGCTTGAGAGTATTTAAGTCGGCAATTGTAGATCCCCATATTTAGTTTTCTGTCATTGAGATCTTCAGTTTTCATGTTATCTCACATGAAAGTCAAAAGGGACAAATTTGACTTCACAACGTTACAAAAAACCTCTTTCTTTCTACATGTTAATATTATATATTCAATTTCCATAAAGATCCTTATTTATTTGGACAAACATTCAAGTATTCAACTTGACGTGTGATATGAAGCCCGATTCACACAAGCACACTTATTTTTATTGTCCTTTTTCATCATAGGTTTGGTTAAAAGTTAAGCCATATTGTGAGATACAATAGCAAACGGGTTAGGTTATAAATACCTCTCAAAAGCCATTTGTACCCATTTATGTTTTTTGAATTTTTTATTTTTTTTTAATTTTATAATTTTGTATATGTTATAAAACAGTGATACGGAAAATATGGAATGAAAAATATAAAGTTTAACAAGTCAAAAGTATTAAACTATCAAAACTTACGAAACCTGATAAAAAACTGTAACTGAGGAAAAAAAACATCTTTTGTACTTTTTTTACCTTTGTTGTACTATTTAGCGGGATAGTAGCACCCTAGCAAACAAATGAACAATGATTGGAACCCTATCATATCATGGCTGCATTAGTCCTATTTGGCGCATAAAAGAATTTGCACACGTTTGGCGGGCGGGGGGGGTCGAAGGGGATCATGATTTATGGTTCGGGATGATAGGGATATAGTGTAGCGCGTAGCGGTGGATTGTAGTTGGGGGCGATTAGGGTTTTGGCGGTTTTTGGGTCGTGGGGCGTTAGTTATGTTGTATTTGTGAAGGTTGCCGGAACCAAGCGGATAGTGGGAGGAGCATGGTGGATTGTCAACTCAGTATGCCACTAGGACTAGCTTATGCGGGATTCTAGTAAGCCGGCACTCCTTAAGCAATCCAACATTGAACAGAGATGAAGCAATGATGTGGCAATCCCTATATTTTCATTGGCGCCCTGTAGTTGGACTTGTCTTGCATTTAGTAATTTGCAATTTATGTGCACTTTAGTCCTATTGTCGGGCATAATAAGACTCGAAGCTTATGAGCTATTGTGGTCCACTAGGTCACTCGACTTAGTTTATGCTTTTTGGTTGGAGCAGTGATATACTGCATCCTGGCAGGAAAGAACTAAAGACAACTTATGCTTGGAGCAGTGATATACTGCACCTGGCAGGAAAGAAACACTCGTCATTTCAACAAGGGTAAAAGAATAGTGTATCAAGTGTTTGCATTGGCGTAGCCATGTAGGGGGTAAGGTGGGCCATGGCCCACCCACAAAACTTTGATGATTCAACATATATTGAATGCAATATAGGCAATACAACCCAAAATGTAGTCAAATATGTCTACAGTTAATTATTGGCCCACATTAAAACTAAGGGTCGTATGTAGATGAGTTTAGGATTAAGATTTGGATTTGGATTAGGATTTAGATTAGGATTTGAATTTGAATCTGATAAAAATAAATAAAGAGAGAGAAAATATATTATTAAATATTAAATAAATGTTTATAATTTTATTAAATTAAAAAATAAAATTGTTATAAGAGAGAGATAGAGAGAATATAAAAATCGGGTCCACCAAAAAAAAATTTTTACCTAATGTATTAAGATTGTAAAAGTGTGGGACCATTGGGCATGGTACCCATTTTTTATTTATGGGTTTTAAAACAAACAAGTGTTCTTGCAATCTAAAGTCAAATCCAAAACCTATGGGTGCCAACCAAACGGGCCCTAAATAGATTTATACTAGTTTATGTAAAACTTGATTGGCTAAAAAAGTAAAACTCTTCAACAGTCGATCCTAAATTGAGTTATGTCATCAACATGTTAGTAAACTAGTTTCATAGTTTATTTGCTTTAATTGGTTTTAGTTAATTGTTTCAATACAATTTACATTATAAATAATTAGAATTCTACATGTAATTCATTAAACTGATTCATTTATATTAAAGGTTGTGGGCTTGAATTAGTTTTGTGTTAACGTACTTATTAGAATTTTATGAATGTTTTACCATTTTTTTGTCAAAGATATAGCTAGGGATTTTAGTTTAGATTCACTTTTAAATGATTTTAATGATCTCGATGAGCGATGTGTGCAACTAAAATGCTAAATGAACAATTTTGTTGCAACGTTTTACATAGTTATATATTAAGATGTTTTTTAGCACTTGTTAACGTCTTTTAAAAAAAAATTGGCCCCTCCCCATAAACAAATTCCTGGCTACGCCCCTGAGTGTTTGAAGTGATTTTCTAATGGTGCTTCTAAAGATATTGATTAACACTACCACTAGGATCACTCACCCGCATCAAATGTACAAATGATTGTGCAAACGTTTATACATAGTTATAGTTTTTAGATGTTTTTTTAGGCACTTGGTTAATCGTCTTTTAAAATGAAAGATTGGACCCCTCCCCATTATAAACAAATTCCTTGGCTGACGCCCCTGAGTGTGTTGTAAGTGATTTTCTAAATGGTGCTTCTAAGATATTGATTAAACTTACCACTAGGATCAATCCCGCTTGAAAATGTAATTTAGGACCGGTTTTTAAAAGAGGGCTTTTGGAGAAATAAGTGGGTTTAAAATGTCAATGTAACATGTGCTCATTTGCCGGGGTAGCTCTTTGAGGAAAGGTCTCGGCACCCAAAAAAGATACATGGGATAAGGGTTTCGTTAACGATTTAAATCTTTTAGAGAAATTAATTAATTAATTAAGACTTAACTTTAAGGAGTCGCCTCAAAGTACTCACATGAAACCGGCGTGGAAGACCAAGATCTCATAGATGCAAATGAAGACGTATGGTTTGTAGTAATAGGTCATGTCGATGCTAACTGTTATTTGTTTATCAATCAAGTTGGTAGTTTTTTGTGGTTCAAGACATGTCTTAGATCTTACAAGTGCTTCAATGTATACACCTTGTAATCTTGTTCGTTTGTTAATAATATTCATTTACTGGGTAACAACCCTTTTCCAAATATTATCCTTTTTTTTAACCTTCAATGCGTTGGGAGAACACCAGGTGACTTTTAACAACAAAAAATAATTGAATGACTACTAAAAACTAGCAAAACAGTCCGAGAAACTAACAAACGGCTATTATCCAACGTAAGCTTAAAAGTTAAATGACACACAGTAAGTCACATATGACCTCACAAACCAACACCTTAAATGGACCATTCTAATAGCTATCATAAAATATATAAAATTAAAGAATGCAAACTAACAGTGAGAATCTTGACACTAGTCTAATGTTGTACACATGAATTCGGCCCCTACAAAAGAACCCAAAGCGGCAAAGCGTTTAAGTATCATCCTTTGATAGTATTAGATATATTCACTTAAGGGCCACATGGAAACACATATTATTATAACTGGACAACATCAAGCAGCCAACTCACAAGACCAATTTTCCACAAGAACACGATCAAAAGGACGTAGACCTACATACACAGACTTAATCTCCAACTTTACGAACCAAACAAAATTTCTAAAACTAAAAAAGTTAAGAAGACTTACATCATCCCTTTTTTGGAACTCAACCACATGGTTCATCAAAACTGCAAACCCTTCTTCCATCCGGGACAACGCGACTTTCATGTTAAAAGGCGATGTTGACGTTCCCTTTCCTTTTACTTTCCTCTTTCGTTCCGAGGCTTGTGTTGATTGGGAATCATCAAAATCATCATCAAACTCTAGATTGAGATTAAACGGAATCGAACATGAGTTGGTTTCGAAAGTTTTTGACTTTTTCGAACAACCACCACTAAAATCTAGAATTTCCGTGAGTTTCCATTTTTCACAACTCTTTAAAACGTCCCATACATGCATGTAAGCAAAATAATGTCCTCGCTTCGCCTTATAGTCGTTATTAGCATACTTCAAAATATCTTCATCGTTTTTCCCACTTTTTCTATTTTAATACAACTGGTTGTATTTAGCTAAAAAAAGGAGACCCGCGACTTCATGTCATTGAATTTAGAGTTTAACTGATGGTGAGTACGATCAGTATCTGGATATGTTTGCATGAAATATTTAAGGACTCGAGACCAAAATAAGGAGGCGGTTCCCGATGTTGTCGTCCTCGGATATTTCAACCCATCCTTTTGCTAAAATAACTTCTTCTTATTTCCATACTAACGGGAGGAGTCTATTCGTTTGTTTTTGTTCTCCACCTTCTTTTGTTACCCCTTACTTGTTTTGCGGGCTACGGGTTCGGGTTCAGCTACGGGTTCGACTACGAGTTCGTGTTGGGTTTCTGGAACAATATATTCCATGTCATCATCGTTTATCTCGTGAAGTGGTGGAGAAGTTTGGAAATATGGCGGTGGTGATGGTGCAAAAAAGTGAGGTTGTGGAGGTGATGTTTGGATGTATTGAGGTGGATATATTGGGTTGTATGGATTTTGTGTTGAAAATAAATTTTGAGGACGTGTTGGGTATTGATTCGGTGAATGGTAATTAGAAGTTGTGACTTGAAAATTGATTGGTGGTGATATGTTTGTGTAGCTGTATTGAACGGGTGATGTATCGAGATAATAAGGATTAGGTGATGATGGTAAACGGTGATTCTTATGACGGGATCGTCAAGATGAAGTGGGTGTCGTTAAATATGGAGGTGATCCATTTGGCTCCATTTGAGATGAAATTTGAAGTGAAATATCAAAGTGTATATAATATTAAGAGATGTAAAAAACTGAAAAGTAAGTTGTGAGAAAAATATTAGACTTGAAGGATATTTATAAGATAAATGTAAAGTTTATAGAATAGAAAAAAGTAAAAAATAAAAAAAAGGAAAACGAGTAGTAACGTTCGAATAGTTACGAGTTGTAAATGCAAATGACTCTAAACAGTATAAAATACTTACAAGTAGGCGGATGTATATGCAAATTACATGAAAATATCTTCATCGCTAATGTCACATGTATTTATCAATTTCTTTTGATTTGAGAAAAACATTTAATGAAGCATGGAGGTCATTTAATATTCTATATATTGAGAAAAGGGTTGATGTATTATGGATTTATATGGCTTGTAGGTCCAAAGTCTTAGATCTGTTTAGCCTTTTGTAAGACAATAGCTAACTTGAATAAATCCAAATCAACTATATGAGAGACAATAACTATGAATACTATGTGCTAATGCGGAATCTTAACACAAGTACTAAGAAGAACACAATGTAAAACTTTGCTATTTTCTATTGATTTCTATTAGGGTTCTATATATCAAACACTATGCCGTAGGGTTCCTTTTATACACCAAGGAAACCCTAATGGGCTTTACAAACGCGTAAAAGGATAATGCATATCCTTTCCTAAGATATCTCTAAGATAACTATTATAACTATTCTGTTACATAAACAGACTTAACTAGACAAGGCCAGTACTAACTATAGTACTGCCAGACTTAACTTAGTACTGGCAGACTTAACTATGTCTACCAGACTTAACTCTATAACTACCAGACTTAAGTCTGTTTACAATAATTCCTAACAATCCTCCCCTAACTTGATCTTCACTTGTGAACTTCAAGTTTCTTTGAATATCTTCATTATGAGCTTCCTGAGGATGTTGTGAGCATTATCTTTGGAATTATTCTTGAACTGCAACATGATGACTGTCTTGTATGAGCACTTTCTTGATTTCTATCAGCAACTCTTTAAAGCATCACTACTTGATATTTGCAGCATCTAACCTTGTAAATATCATGACCAACACTTCACAGCTACATGTACTATCTCTTCAGCAACATAGAAACAGCAACATTGACTATATGTACATCAGATCATAAAGTTTCAGTCTATTCTCATCACATCCAGGTGTGTTAACTCCTGAGAGAGGTGAATCATTGAAAATTTAAATGGATTTGATGTCTCTTTACCAGTTAGCCATTAACCCTGGAGTAGCCAATGTTTGGTTCATAAACCATGGTACATTGATAACCATTTCAACTCTTAGTACGTGAAACATGGTGAGTTGAATTACCATATGATTTTTAGCAAATCATCAGCTATCAACGGATTTGAATACTCTTTACCAGTAGCCGTTTGCTCTGGAGTAGCTAACTCTTTGTTTTAAAAACATGGTGAGTTAATTACCATACAGTTTTTGGTAAACTGTCAACCATCAACGGATTTGAGAAGTCTTTACCAAAGCCGTTTGCTTTGGACTAGCCAGTCCTTATGCCTATTAAGCATGGTGAACTGATGACCATTTGTTGTGTGGTGGTTAGCCAACACTCAAACCCTTCTCTCTTCCATTATAGTCCACAGTTTCCAACATATGTCCACAGCTACTGATAACTTCATCACTTTTTAACACCAGCTTGCTTCTCAATCATCTTCAAAAGTTTATAACAAACTTCATTCATTTTTCCATCCAGAAGCTTCATTTTCAGCATCACTTGGCAGGCATCTTTTGACAGAGGATACTTCCTATCTGCTAACATATAAATATTGCATGCCTCCAAGGTTAGACAATGTACTGCACACTTGTCATAATATCTCCAACTAATCATCTTTTGCTGTAGTGGTAAGCTCCAAATAGCATCTTCATTGAGAGGTGGATCAAACATAGTCCTGAGATCACTCCATAGTACTCTGTCATAAGCATCTTCAGGCCTATTTGTTCCATATTTCTGCATAACCAACCTGTACAGCTCAATAAGATCCTCTCTTGTGAAGTCTTTAAGCATAGCTCCAAAGCTCATATAAACTGTATCAGCTCCATTTGCTCTTATTATCTGATAAATGCTTCTTTCACCTTGTTGAAATATCTTCCAATTTGCCACAATATTAGATTTTGTATCCAAAGGAGTAGGATTCATAGCTTCTACTGATTCCTCTTTATCAGTCTCTGAATCTCCTTGTGGACTCTTGTCAATACTTATACCTTTCCTAGCCTTTTGCTTCTTTCTTTTTCCTACTCTTTTTACTGGCTCTTCTTCTTTCACTTTACCAACTTTTTCTTCTGTATCTGAAACATCTTTATCATCAATCCTTTGTTTCTTTGAAATTTCTGTCTGAAGCTCTTCTCCATATCTTTTCAACTGTGCCTTTGTAGCTTCAATATTTATAGGAACAAAAGTATCAATCTGCTTAACTAACTTCTCAAACTCTTCTTTAATCTCTTCAAACTTCAACTTCTTCAACTGAGAAAGCTTCCAAGTTCCTTGATTCTTCAGATAGTTTGACATGTAAATTCTCAACTGTGACTGAGTCATAGGTTTATTTCTCTTTGCCTTAGCTCTTTCTTCTGCAAAATGTTTCTTTCTTTGATTCACCAAATCTACCATTCTTTTTGCAAAATCTTGTTCAGACAAATCCTTTCCCAACACATCTTTTGTCAACTCTGCATTTGCTTCTAACTTGGCTCTAATAGCATCCCAGTCTTCTTCAGTATAAAATTGAGCTTCAAATTGAACTTGAGCTTTTCTTTTCTTTTGTTGCTCAGTTAACTCTTCTTCTTCTGCCAATCTTTTAGCCAATAAAGCATCCAAATGAACTTGTTTGGCAGTTTCTTCTTCCTCTAGAGTTTGCAATCTTATGGCTTCTGCAAGACTAGCTTCTTCTTGTTGAATTTGTTCTTTAGTTCTTTTGGGAGCTTGAGTCTCTTCAACAATCATTGGAGCTTTTCCTTCCCTTTGGCCTCTAGCAGAACTAACTGGTCCACTACCAGTACTAACTCCTAAGCCACCAGTATTAACTTCTTCAAAGCCAGTACTAATATCTTCAAAGCCAGTACTAATATCTTCAAAACCAGTATCAATGTCTTTTCCCTTGGACTCTTTTCTCCTCTTGTATCTTTTACCCTTATCAACTGACTTTGACCTCTGAGAAGCAACCTTTGATAGAGTTTTAGCTGCTTCTAAGGTTGTAGGGCTGATATCTTCCTCCCCTGAAGTTTTGCTTTGTGTAGGAGTCTTAAAAACCTCTGATTTATACTTCATCATATTCCTAACCATTTCATCCAAACCTTCTTCTTGTAAATTCCTCCCCTGTTTGGAAGAAATTTCAGCATCCTCATCCTCTGAATCATGTAGAACCAGATGTCTCCTTTTGAGAACATCTTCCATCTTCTTTACCCTTTTCACCAATTTCACAAGTGTTTTTCCCATGGTCAACTTAGTCTGCTTTTCCCTGAAGCATCTGCTAATTGAAGCTTACTTCGAACAGATGCCTCAGTGATTGTATACTTAGTTAAAACAGTAATTATCCAATTGGTATCATTATCCACTTAAATATACCAACAATTTTCTCTAACGGTCATATTTAATTAAAAGTCAAAGTTGTTAGACCAAACAGTTTTAACGACTAGTTACCAGTATTAATATTGGCCTACCAGACTTAAGTCTGGTCAACCAGTATTAACAATATATTGTCAGAACTAACAATGAGCTTACCAGGATTATTTAGTAAACTACCAAAATTAATATTGACAATACCATAATTAACTTTTACACAACTTCAGTTTAACTTTAATCCATGCTCCAATCCTTTGTGCAATTCAAGTATCACCTAAAAACGTTAAGCCACAAACAAAAACATACTACAAAACTATTCGAAGACACTATGCTTCTAGATCTAGTATATTCTAATAACTACTAGAAATCCTCATCACACTAAAGGCTTTGCTATTTAGTGAGTAACCAACTAAGAAACCCTCATCACACTTTCCATCAAACTTGCCAAGCACACTTAGAGTATCTAAAATGGTAACATGGCACCCAAAAGGTCTTATGTAGCTAATAATTGGTTTGTGGCCAAACAAAAGCTCATAAGGAGTTTTGTTTTGAGGTTTAGTCACTCTTACCCTATTAAAGATATAGCAAGCAGTACTAACTGCTTCTGCCCAAAAAGTAGTTGGTAAGAGTGAGTCTGCTAGCATAATCCTAGCAGCCTCAATTAGGGTCCTATTCATTCTTTCAACAACACCATTTTGCTGTGGAGTTCTGGCATTGCTATACTCTTGTTTTATTCCCTTGTTCCCACAAAATTCAAGCATATCCCTATTCTTAAATTCAGTGCCATTATCTGATCTAATGATTTTAACCCTGTGATTAAGCTGGTTTTCAATTTGTCTAATAAAGTTCTGAAGGATGCCACTAGTTTCATCCTTAGTAGCCAAGAAGAATACCCAACTAAATCTGGTATAATCATCAGTAATAACAAGGTAATAAGTTGCATGATTAATGCTTTTTATAGAAGTGGGTCCAAAAAGATCCATATGCAAGGTGTGTAAGGGCTCAGTGATTGTTCTTTCTAATTTAGCCTTATAGGAGGCCTTGTTGTTGGGATTTAAGATTTGATGATTACAAAACTACATATGCATAAATGAAGAAAGATGAAACAAAAGGAAACAAGATATGCTAAAGAAGGAAACAAGATCAAGATTAATGTTGATTGAGACGTTACAAAATCAACATTAATGTTAAAGATATAGATTAGTCAAACATTAATGTGAAGATTAATGTTAATTAATTAGTTTCCTAATTGTATTATGTTTCCTTTTGAAACAACAAGGACTTAATGTGATAAATTAAGTTAGCTTCCTATGTAAGCTAGGTTTTCTTGTAAACCCTATATATAAAGGGTCATAGGCGTCTGGTTAAGATCATCCATCATAGTTAGATCTCTCCAATGAGAGTCTAATAGTTAGCTTATTAGTTTGTGTAATAGTTAGTTATCTAGATAGCATAGTCGACTGATTAAAGTCAAATAGTTTATAGTTTATTAGTATGAATAAAGAAAACCTTGTTCATAACATTGATTGTGTTATTTATTATTCCGCTGTGCATTATCAATCATTGTTATTATTATCCTAGATGGGCTAAACGATTCTCTACACTAATAATCATGTTCAACAAGAGTTTTCAAATGAGTTTTCAAGTTACAAGAGAACTAATGATCAAATGATGAGAAACAT
>BQNB010014587.1:7579-74822 GCA_026074375.1 Tanacetum coccineum
GATAGACTATCCAATTGAAACCATGATGTTTGCCAAAAATTATTTAAACCAGTATGGCCATGCAAGACTATATATATGCAAAACACAGCAGTGTACCAAGCTTCTTTACATCACATGGGCTTTGCCCTACATGACTTGGATAATTACAAATCATACAAACAAGTTGACTACTTATAGTTTTAGTACCAAACTATGTCTTAAGAAAATACACATGTAAATGTCCACTTATACATTTAACATAAAACTCCTTTGCCATTTTTTTCTCAACCATAATATGCATTTTAATGCCTCTTATACCCAAAACAAACTGCTGAATAATATGAGTTTTAAATTACAAAGTGTTTTGTAGCATCTTATTGAATGGTGAAAATTATTATGTATCAATTAAGCACAATAAGTTCTTGAACCTATGGGTAGCAACCTCTTTCAACCAAATGAATCTCTAAACCTACATGAAATACAAAGACCCGTTCGTTGTTTTCTACCTTTCTGGCACTTCGTTACACATATGCAAACTGAATAAAGTCTACCTTTTCTCAGAAGGTTGGCGTGACGTGTAGGGAAACATGTACACTTTTATTAAAATAAAATCAGATTATAATTAATAAATAATTAACAGAAAATAAATAACAGAAAATAAAACAGACAGAATAGGTAGAAGCAGAAGACATACACTATGAATGATAAATAAGGAAAACAGTAAAATAGTAAAAGTACTTACTTGATCACCATCAAGGAAAACTCTTCGAGGCACGTGTTTGACACGCTTAGCACTAAAGAGTTGAGGCACGTGTTTGACACGCTTCCCTTAAAACAGATTCGCCTCCGAAACAGTAAGTTGTACTGCCGGACTTAACAAACAGCCTGGAATATCACCTTTTTAGATGTGTACTCCATAAGTTGGATATCAATAATACTTATTGATTTGATGTGTGTCAAAGTTATGGAATTAGGGCCCCTATTTATACACTATAGAGTCCTCACAAGTTTACTCATCCCACCAATGTGGGATAGAAAATAAACATAAATTCCTCTTTAAGCATGGTACCGAATGCCTAACTTTGAGACGCGATATCTCATTCACATCAACTCCATTTTGGACACATAAAAGTTCATTGCGAAGCTCTCTACAAGGAGAACGCAAACTTATAAATTATTACTTATATATATGACACATACATATAAATAATTGTGTCCAAAGTTGGTCAAAAATTGCCAACCAAAATTTTTAACAATCCCCCACATGAATAGTGATCGGTCAAATACACAAATGTTTCAATGAAATTCTAACAGTTGAGTCTTGCATAGGATAGGTAGATGTGACCATTTGAACCTTCCATTGTGAGATGCACTTAGTCTCCTAGATCTGAGTAGACGTGATGTCCTTGAACTCAACCTCTGTTTACGTAGACGACATTTCATACTCACACAAGACTCTCCCTGACACTGTCAAATCCTCATAGTTATGTTCATTATGGTCCTGAACATTAGCCTAGTTCTGCAAGAGCTCTTAGGAATTGCGCCCCCTATATTTCCCTTCGAAGCGACCCCCCTTCTCTCTCAACATAGGTGATTTCATCATGAATCATTAAAAACATATGTTTTGTGATTTTATCTTGAATCGCTATGCTTTGTGATTTCATCCTGAATCATTAAAGCCATATGTTTAACCTCTCAACAAGTCATATTTGTTATAAGAATGGACTAGGATGTTACAATTTTAAGTAACACTCTATATTGACGTGACTTCCCTCATATTTCTATGATTAGGTTGTTTAACACCCCCATTTTTTACAGATAGCAGCGAAGCTAATCTGGGGTATTACTTCATGGATACAACAATCATAATCATAGAAAACGACTCAAAAGAGACATTTGTTCAAAAGATACGTTATCATTCATTTAAAATCAGAGTTTTACAAAGGCAGGTCCCAAAAATCTAGTTACATATAATGTGAATTGATAATAAGTTTTTAGCCATCTTCTGTCCATGTCACTCCATGCCATAAGTTGCTCAATTACCTGGGAATTAACATGCATAAAAAGAAGGTCAACACAAAGGTTGAGTGAAATTCATAGGTTTGATTGTAATAGTTGATACAAGTGATCATAATAGAAGTATTGGGATTGTAGGATAATTATATGGAGAACATTTAGTATCATAGAGATCATTTTATCATGGAGAACTTATTAACATGGAGAACAGTTTTTCACCTTAAACTCATGATTCACATAAGAGATATTAAAGAGTTATTGAGAGATAATAACCAATAGATATATTAAAGAGATAATGGGAGATACTACCCAAAGAGATATTAAAGAGATATTGGGAGATACTACCCAAATAGATATTGAAGAGATATTGGGAGATACTACCTAAATAGATATTAAAGAGATATTTGGAGATACTACCAAAAGAGACATTTTCATGTACTTAGGCAATAATATATCAGGATAGCATATAGTTTAGAAAACACTTGCATTCATGGTTTATAGTAGGTATCACGGGTTTATAAAGTATGTGAGGTTATGAACTCATTCAGTCTTTGAAAAGTAATCACATTGTTATAAGATAAACGAGTATGTAAAAGAGTTTGTAACAAGCATGTATCCCCCTCGTGGGTTTATAAAACATGTAAATAAGTAAAGGCGAGGTTATGAACTTCACCTGATAGGTAGTTGTAATATATATTCCAAAATGAAAGCTGACGACCTTATCACAATCTTAACAGGGAAGGTTGATATAGCAAAATGATAGTCAACAACCACGTCACGCAACCTGAGTAAATATGACAGTTTAGGAAGATTGTAATTAGAACTTGGTTCTAAGAGTTATGAGTTTGATTGGATAAGTTTGAGAATTATTGTTTCTCGTTCGGGCCATCATAATTCAGAAGTCATTCAGTAAACGCTTGAGGAGCTAGGGAACTTTAAATTATAAACCCAACAACTCAGTCAAAACGTAATACCAAGATGAAACCTCTTAATATGAAGCTCCCTAGTATTGTGGTACGATGTAGATTAGGAACATGATCGGTTTTAAGCGTTTTGATCAATATCTGTAAATGATAAGCACCACAAGCGTTAATTAAAGTTATGACTGGTTTGTTTGGATATGTTTTTATACCTTTTTCTCAAAATTATTACATTTTAGACCCGTGCGAATGAAAAGTGGCATAAAAATAATACCCTTAGAGTTTGCACTTTTCAGTCGTTTGGTACTTTAGTTTAAAAGATATTACAAAGTTCAACCTTGTACTTTGGAAGGTGACATAATATACCCCTATAGTTATAACTTTGATAAAATGACACATTCAGCCATTCTAGTTATTAATTTCAGAAAGTTACGATATATACCCCTTGCATGGAATACTTTTGCAAAACAAGTCTGAATCGCCATGCAAGCTTATTTTAACATTCCAAAAGTCATTTGCAGGTTATAGCGTATTAATATAAGCTAAAATCATGAAGGTTTACACATCACAAGTTTAAAATAACGATTCGTTAAGCTAGGAAGCAAAACGGGGTCAAAATTAGGTTTCAAAAACCTAAACGCGCGGGTTTTTAAGTTACAAATTCCTTCAATATCAATAAAGGGTTATTTTAACATTAGTTAAGCTTGTTAGATAGATTATAACATCATTTAACATTATAACATTTAGTTTGAATAAGAACATAAAATTGGGGTTTTGGGTGTACGGTTTTGGATCAAAATGAAAAATGAGCATGAATTGAGATATGAAACTTTAACAAGAATTTATTTAGGATCGTATGAACATTATAAGAGTGTAGGAGAAGAAGTGGAACATCCAGAACCTGGGTTGAGCTTATAGCTTGGAAAGTCGAAATCGACTTTTAGCTTCGTACGCCTAGAATAACGACTCTCAGGCTTCTTTTCTTGGTTTCTTTTGCTTCACTTCTGTTCTTGAGACTTCTTAGGACCTCTTAGGATCTTCTTAGAGCAAAGGATTGCTGCTATTAAGGGTTATAGAGGAGGAAGTGGGGGATGAGTAGAAATGAAGGCATAACACCCCTATTTATACCCATTTTGGAACTTGGTGACTAAGGGTGCTTAGAGACCAGGTTAGGACATGTGGGGGTGATGTGGAGAAGCTATGGGATGAGTAAGGAAGGCTAGAATGCAAGGTGGAAGGTTGTGGAGGTGGTTTTGGGTGTTGTGGTGGCCGCGACTGTAATGAGCAACAAGGGTGGTGTTGTGTCAAAATTTTGCAACACATGATTGTTTTATACTTGCTTGTAAGCTGCTATGGGAAGTAAGGAGGTGAGTCATGAGGTGCTTGTTTGCAAAAGAAAGCTTAAAATGGGTTAATTTGCAAGAAAAGGGGTCACGGGTTCAAGTGAAGTGGGTTAGGGCTCGGATTGAGTTTTTGAGCTTATAATTCATGTACATTGATGATGTAATGATAGATTAATGTTTGTAGGACTTGTATTAAGGGTTTACAACAGTATTTGGTTTGTGGTTCGGGTTTAAAATGGGCGAAAACAAGTAAACGGGTCCAAAGTCAAATTAGGGCACGTTTAGGGTTTCTTGGATTTATTTCGTGTATAATTGAGATGAAATGATGAAAAGATGATTGTATATGATTAGTAATGTTGTAAAATAAGTTATTGCAACTTATTTGAGTGTTGGTTTAGGTTTATGATGGATAAAAACGAAGAAACGGGTCATGGGTTACTATTTAGCTCGGGTTAGGGTTTCTAGGTTTCATTTCATGAAATCTTATGAAATGAGGATGATTATGGAATGTAAATGAAGTATATAACTTGCTTGTAACTTGTACTTGATAGATTGTACAAGATTGTTTAGGAAAACGGAGGTGAAACGGCTATTTTGGATGTCGTGCATTAATGACTTATACATTATGCTTTAAAGGACTTGTACCTTATTTTGGAGGGAAAGTATATTCAAATGAGATGTTATATTACTTGTACATATGCTTTAGTAGCTTGTACATTCACTTTAGATATTAACCCTTCATGAAATTAGGGTTTAGAGGTATACGATAACGGTTTAAAGCCCGTATTGATATAACGTTGCGAATGGTACATTATATGAGTAATGTACTTTGTAATAATGATATTAAGATATTTGATTGACATGTTGATGTTTTCTTGTCATATTTGAAGATAGGATTGCATAGGTAGGTTGTGTGTGCTAGTCTACTTTAGTTATGCAAGTTTACATTGCATATGAGATAACGGACAATGATAGTAAGTATTAAATCAAAAAATTTTTTTTTTTTTTTTTTCCCCGTAGATTTGTGATCATAATAAAATAGGTTGATTTTGTATTTGATGAAAATTCTTGGGTTGTTATAGTCTCCACCCCTTACAGAAATCTCGTCCCGAGATTTAGTTAAAATGTCGGAGAGATGTCAAGGAATGATTATGAATTGTAAGAGAGTTTATTCATTGTGCGGATGTAGATTTGGAAATGAATAGATAATAAAGGTAATAACAATGATAAGTGAAGAAAAGGAATTATTTGTACAAACGGATTAAAAGAAACTTGTTTGTACGTATGCTATATGCTTAAGCCTACTTATTTATAAATTGTCACTTACAAAGAGAAACGTCCAATTCCTTGTAACTGAGAATTTATAAATTAATAGTTCGGAGATTTATAATTTCTTTATTCAAATGAAGAAGCGTCCTAATTCATTTGAATAAGATGATCATAAATCGTCTTATAAAAACATGATATCGAAATGGTAATGTGTAGGAGATGATATGATTTTTCAAAATCATAAAAGGTAATGAGAAGAATAATAATGCCCATTTTCGTAGTATTCAATGATAATAAGTGTTTCATGGTATGAGGGGTGTATTAAGGTTGATCATAATGGACATTGTCAAATGCGTGAGTTGTGATATAACCAAGATAACAAGGATGAAATGAAATAATCCCTTTATTATTTCATGGATAAATTTACATATCTTACATCACTGAAACTCTAAGAGTGTTGATACTTATGCTACGTGTCTTGGGGTAGGATTCTAGATAAAATAATGGAATGTAAAGGTTGTAGCTTGGTGTGGGGTTTTGAATTATGGTAGTGGGTTTCAGAAGATACTTCATATGTAACTGTGGCGAACCTGAGTATCCAAAAGAGTTGTTTCAGTGGTTGATCTTTTATTCTGCTGTTTCTGGTTAGATGAACCACTTTGTTGCAAGTCGACACTTGACAGTGCAAAACTCCTGTGTGACTGCAGGGTGCATCTTGTTCACAAAGGAAGGTTTCCCATGGTTTCTTTTGGCAGGATAAGCATAAAGTTTCTTGTCTTCTATTCTGCTGGTGGTGGTAATCATTGTTACGGTTGTGATTATTGTGGTTATTTTGATAGTTGTCGTTGTTGCGATTGTTGGAGTGGTTATTGTTGTTGCGATATTTGGGGTAATTGTTGTTGTCGATGGTGTTTCTTTTATCTTTAAACTTTCATTTATGATCATTGGTTTCTTTCACAGAATCATGCTTTATTATTTGATCCATTAGTCTATGAGCTATGTTGGTGACTTCTTTGAGTTATGATGGTTTTTAAGCAGTAATATCTCCTTATTGCTTTGTGGGCATTCACCCGATGAAGCTTCCATAAGTTTCTCAGGAATTTGGCACCATGTTTGGACAATAAGACTGCAAATTCACCAATTCTATAATGTAAGTCTGTGTTCATTCCTTTCACACACAATTGTAAAATTCGTCTTCCATTTTCTTGACTTCAGTTCGAAGGGCAATACTTATTGGTCAAGAGCCTTTTCAATTCAGTCCAGGTGATCCTATTGGCTTGTTCGATTCGATAGTTGGGTATGCATTACACAGAAAAGGGCATCATTGGATAGTAGTACCAGTAGCAATGTTAATATGTCTTCTCAGATACAACTTGCTACAGTGAAAATACTGTTTCCGGTCGTTTAAAAACCCAGCGGATGAGGTCAACAGCTCCTTCCGTGCCATTGAAGTAGAAAGGTTGACAGTTTATGAATTTTTTGTAGTTTCCTCTTTTTGCTACAGAAATTTCTCTGGGTCCAGTGTTCCTATTGGGATTGTCGGCATTTGCCATGGCAGCAGCTTGTGCTTCCAGGGCTGCAGAAATATCAGCAATCAGTTGCCGGATAGCATCCTGAGTCATAGCTGGTGTTGCAGATGTTGATGACCTTTTGGGAGGCATTCTATCAACATAAGACAACACAAAATGAGAATAAAATGATATAGTCATATCACAAGTTAAGGTATGAAAATAAAAAGACTTGTGATCATTCTTTGATATTTAAAGAATACAACGAATTTTTTTTGAATTTAAGACTTCAAGAGATAGATACAGAAATAATGGAATGAGTGATCAAACAAAAGGCTTAATGTTCTCAGGTGGTGAAACCTTCTTGAGAGAATTAGAAAAGATGTTTCCTGATGAGGCCGGGAAATAGTTTAAAATGTTCGTGGAGGAAAAATCATTCAGTATCAGAAGGTAAATGGCCCCGGGAAGAAGACATCGTTCTGTTAACAACCTAGTTGTAAATAACATAAGTTATTTATGGTACAATATAGTATAATAGTTATGTATCTTTACATACTGATCTGGAATGTAGTGGCACGGAGGACTTTGATGGCTAGAAAAGAAATGTAATGTGGTTATAGTTAAGGTTTTAACCTTGTTCTCTATAACCATGGCGCTGATACCAATCTTTAACACCCCCATTTTTACATATAGCAGCGAAAGCTAATATGGGGTATTACTTCATGGATTCAACGAGAAACCAAAATCTTTGAAAACGAAACAAAAGAGACGTTGTTTCAAAAGATACGTTATCATTCTTTTTAAAATCAGAGTTTTCAAAGGCAGGTCCTAAAAATCTAGTTATTATAATGTGAATGATACAAGTTTTAGCAATACTCAAGTCATGCATTCCATGCATAAGTTGCTCAATTATCTGGATAAACACATGATTAAAAGAAGGGTTCAACACAAGGTTGAGTGAAATTCCATAGGTTTGACTACTGTAATCAGTTGAATACAGTTATCTTAATGGAATATATTGGTATTGCAGGGATAATTATCATGGAGAACAATTATTATAATAGCGATCTGTATTATCTTGAAGAACAGTATTATCATCGGAGAACAGTATGATCATGGAGAACAGTTATTATCACCTTAACTCCATGAATCACATAAAAGATATTAAAAGGTTATTGGATATATACCCTATGAGATATTAAAAGATATCGGGAGATACTTACCCAAAGAGATATTAAAGAGATATTAGAGATACTACCCATAATACATATTAAAGAGATATTGGGAGATAATACCTCCAAATAGATATTAATGAGTTTTAGGAGATAATACCAATTAGATCATTAATGAGATATTAGGAGATACTACACAAAGAGGACAATTTCTTATACTTAGGCAATATATATCAGGATTGCATATAGTTTAAAAAAACTCTTGCATTCATGGTTTATTGTTGGTATTCAAAATATACGGTTTATAAAAGTTTGTGTGGTTATAAACTCATTAAGTCTTTGAAAAGTTATCTCATTGTTCATAAGATAAACGAGTATGTAAAAGAGTTTGTAACAAGATGTATCCCCTAGCGGGTTTTATAAAATATGTTAAAATAAGTAAAGGCAGTTATGAACTTCACCTGTTAGGTAGTTGGGTAATATATATATTACAATTGAAAGCTGAACGACCTTATCCACAATCTGAACAGGGAAGGTTGATATTGCAAATTGATAGTAAACAGCCACGTCACGCAACCTGAGTAAATATGTCAAGTCTTAGGAAGATTGTACTTTAGAACTTTGGTTCTAAGAGTTATGAGTTTGATTGGAAAGTTTGGAATTATTGTATCACCGTTCGGGCCATCATAATTCAGAAGTCATTCAGTAAACGCTTGAGGAGCTATGGCACTTTAAATCATAAACCCAACAACTCAGTCAGAATGTAATACCAAGATGAAACCTCTTAATATGAAGCTCCCTAGTATTGTGGTACGATGTAGATTCGGAACATGATCGGTTTTAAGCGTTTTGATCAATATCTAGAAATGATAAGCACGACAAGCGTTAATTAAAGTTATGACTGGTAATGTTTTGAATATGTTTTTATACTTTTTCAAAATGTTACATTTTAGACCATTGAGAATGAAAAGTGGCAAAATATACCCTTGAAGTTTGCACTTTTACGAGTTTGGTCCTTCAAGTTTAAAAGATATACAAAGTAAACCTTGTACTTTGGAAAGTGACATAATAGACCCCTATAGTTATAACTTTGATAAAATGACATATTCAGCCCTTCTAGTTATTAATTTCAGAAAGTTACGATATATACCCCTTGCATGGAATACTTTTGCAAAACAAGTCCGAATTGACATGTAGTCTTTTTTAATTTAGGATCATATGAAAATTATAAGGGTGTAGTAGCAGGTATGAAGTGGATAGAACCTGGGTTTGAGCTTATAGCTAGAAAATGGGTCGTAATCGGGACTTTTAGTTCGTACACCTAGAATAACGACTTCGGGGCTTAAAATCTTTAAAGCTTCGCTTGAATGATGTTCATAGATGATCCTAGGATCGTATGGAGCAGAGAATGTTTGCTCAATTTAGTTATAGATAAGAGAATGGGGTGCGAGTTGGAATGAAGGAGTTAGGGCCCTATTTATAGTCGAAATTCACCAAGGGGACTAAGCAACCTTCATGATCTGTTCTATGACATGTGTAACATCTAGTAGCTAATGTGGGAAGGCTAGATGGTGAGTTATACAAGCTAGAATGGTAGAGTGAAGTGTTGGACTCCCTTGGAGCTTGTCGCGGCTGTTCTAGGCTACAAAGGAATCATGTGGCTTCATTTGAGGCCAAATAAATATTATAGCAGGTGCATAAGCTGCTTAGGAGCCCAAGGAGCTTTGTCATTGAGGTGCTTGCACATGGGTGGAGGTTTAAATGGGTTAAAATAAGCCAAAAATGGGTCGCGGGTCTGTTTTAGCTATCTAGGACTCGAACTCATTTTATAGGCTTGTATTTCAAGCACATTGATCAACTAATGATAGATATATGTTCTCAAGGTTTGTATCAAGGATTATCAACAAAAATTTATAGGTGGTTCGGGTTAAAATGGATCGAAAATGAATGAAACATGTCGCGGGTTCATATGAGCTTATTAGGGCTCGAAATGTTTTTCTTGGCTTGGTTTTCATATACATTGATCATGTAATGATAGATTACTGATCTTAGGCCATGTATAAAGGATTATTAATGAAAATTGGTTGGTGGTTTGGGTTAAAATAGGTAGAAAATGAATAAGATAAGTCATGGGCAAATTAGGGTACATTAGGGTTTTCATTAGAGTTTTCAAGGCTTATAACTTTTGTACATTGCTAGGAAAATGATAGATGATGGATTGTAAACTCATTTTATGAGTTTACAATGGCACTTGATTATTTGTTGGTGGTTTAAATGGTTAAAAAAGAGTAAACGGGTCAAATGCTCCCTTTTGGTATGTTTAGGGTTTCTCGGATTCATTTTGCATATAATTGAGATGAAATGTTGAAATGATGATTGTATATGATTAGTAATGTTGTAAAATAAGTTATTTTAACTTATTTGAGTGTTGGTTGAGGTTTATAATGGATAAAAACGAAGAAACGGGTCATGGTTTAGTGTTTTGCTCGGGTTAGGGTTTTTGACTTTGGTTTCTTGTAATTTCATGAAATGGGAATGAATATGGATTGTAAATGAAGCATTTGACTTGCTTGTAACTTGTACTTGATGGATTGTATAAGATTCTTTAGGAAAACAGAGGTAAAACGGCTATTTTGGATGTCATGCTTAATGACTTGTACATTGAGCTTTTAAAGACTTGTACCTTTCTTTGAAGAGAATGTATATTCATATGAGATGTTATGTTACTTGTACATATGCTTTAGTAGCTTGTACATTCACTTTAGATATTAACCCTTCATGGAATTAGGGTTTAGAGGTATACGATAACGGTTTAAAGCCCGTTTCGATATAATGTTGCGAATGGTACATTATAGGAATAATGTACTTTGTAAAAATGATATTATGATTTTAGCTTGACATGTTATGATGTTTGCTTGACATATATGAAGATAGGATTCTCATAGATAGGTTGTGTGAGCTTGTCTACTTTAGATATGCAAGTTATATTGCATATTGAGATATTAGTAATGCAAGTAATGTAACAAAGCGAAAAATTTCCCATATAATTGTGATCATAGTAAAATAGATTGATTTTGCATTTGATGAAAATTCTGGGTTGTTATAAATGACCCCATTTCCCTTAACAGTACTAACTGCTATTTGCCCAGCAGTATTAACACCATTTATTCTAACAGTATTAACTTTTTCTTTTAAAACCCTGATATTAAGTATTGTTGGTTTATAAAAAGGCCTTCTAATAGGTGAATGTGACTTAGGAAAAGTATTTATTTTTTATTTTGAAACATTCACTCTATTTTTAGGGGTAGCAGAATTAACATACTGCTTGGTAGTACTAACTGGTATTCTTCCAGGCCTAGTTAAGACAGCAGTTGGAACAAATTTATTTTGATGATTTATTCTTTGAGTGTTGTTCCAAATTGGTCTAACTTCCTTATTACTAGTACCCTTTCTTAAAATAGATTCTTTAGGCATTCTCTTTTCATGAAAATCACAGTCTTTTATTATATGATTGTGACTTTACAAACAAAACAAGCTTTCTTAGTAAACCCAAAACCTAACCCCAGTTTTTGAGTCATCTTAACATTCCAATATTTTCTATCTACCTTGGGAGATTGAGTAACCATCCTAGGTTTTACAGCTTGTTTATTAGTTTTAACAGTTTCATTCCTAGCTTTAGTAAACTCAATCTTTTTGAAACTAGGTTTGACTGTTGTTTGAGAATCCTCAGACTGAAATATATCCTCCTCATCATCACTAACCTAATCTTCAATGATAACTCCACTAGGCCTAACAGATTCAACTCTAGGCATTTCAACACTAGTATTGCTAGGTGGAGTGTTACTTGTTTCAACTTGAGACACACTAGCACTAGTCTTATTTGCTATAGGCCTATAAACAAAATCATCTAATCCTGCAAAAGATAGGTTAGCAAGAGGAGGTATATAGTTCCCAGTAAGAGGAGGGGGAACTGCATGATATTCATTATCCTTTTTGAACCTATCATTTGTTTGATTGTCATCTCCATCACTTGAACGACTATTAAACAATTCACTACCACTTGAACCATTTTCATTCAATTGATCTCCATATCCTAGACCAGTTTTATCTTTATAACTTATTTGACTATTAATCAGTTTAGTTAAGTTTTTAGAAGATGTTTCAAATTGTTCTAGTTTAGTTTTTAAATCTTCTTTCTCTTTTAAAGTTTGTTCTAACTGATTTGTAAGTCTAGTGACAGCATTACCTTTACCCTTTACTTCAAACTCTAATACTGCAATCTTTTACTCATACACAACTTCATTTTTCTGATGAACAACTAACTGTGCCTCTATAGATTCTAGGCCTAACTGATAAGCTACAATTTCTAGATTAGCCTTACTAAGAGTTTGTCTCTGTTCATCAAACTATTTTTGAAGTTTTTCATATGTTTTAACACAATTTTTAGAACAAGATTTTACCTATGTGTCAGACCCTGGAGAGTTTGAAGTATAGGCCATGTGAGCAAACTCAGTTGGTTCATCTTGAGCTATATAACTCCAATCATATCCTAATTTATCTTGCACAATCAAAGCATTGTCCTGAACAACCAATGCATCAGAGGTCTCTACTGGTATAGTTCTTCTGGTGTTGTCCCTGCTCCTATACCCTGCATCTTCATTCCTGTTCCATTGATTTCTTGGTGCTTTACATTCCCTGGTAAAATGGCCTCTTCTATGACAGTTAAAACATTCAACCTTAGCTTTATCAAAACCTATAGGTTCTTTGCCATTGAAGATTAACTTTCTTCCACTCTTCTTATAAAAATGCTTAACCCTCATAGAAAGCATAGCCACCTGCCATTTAATGTCCATTTCTTCAAAATTATCCAGATCAAGCTGCTTTAAGTCTTCATCATTAAGTTGTGGATCACTTGACTGATCAGTAAAGAATGAGAACATTAGATCATTAGTATATGATGATGAAGAGGCTTGTCCTTGAGAGCTATGGCCTGTTGTAGTAGAAACACCATTGGCAGTATTAACTTCATTAATACTGTTAGTGTCTTCTGCAGAAAGAAAGGCTGGCATTCTGTGAGTTTGAAGATGATCCAGAGGAACCTTTAATGTCAGCTTCAAACACTTCAGTTATTATAAAGATCATCAATATCTAATTCATCTATACCCTCTTTGTTTCTCATAATCAAAGCTATGTTGTTCCATGATGAAGGTAGAGCTCTTAGAAATTTCTGATTTGCATCTTCATTTGAAACAGCTGCACCATGAAATTTTTCAAGTAGAAGATAGTTTTTGTGAAACCTATCATATGCTTTGTCTAGGCCTTCTATGTCAGATACAGAAAAGTTTTCAAATTGTTGCTTCAATACATTCTTCTGCATCTTATTAGATTCAACATTGCCACCAAACCTTCTCTTGATAGTAGCCCACAGAGTTTTTGCATCCTTTATACCATAGAACCTCAGTTGATATTCATCAGGAAATACAAAACAAAAGTACCTTTAGCTTTTCTTTCTTTTTGCCTTTGTAATAGTGCTTGAGCAGTCTTTGGAGGTACTTCAGTTTCAATACTATTCTTATCTTTTGTTGTTTGTACAGGTTCATCACCATTCATGATTACTTGCCACAAGCCATAATATGTGTTTGTAAGGTACTGCTCCATCCGCATGCTCCAAAGGGTATATTCACCCTTCTTGAGCATAGGAAGTTTTACAGTAGATATCATTTGAGGAGATTCCACTGGTGCCATTTGTGGTGCAGGTTCTTCACCAGACATCTTGTATGTTAGGTAGAGTTCTAGATCTGGATGAGTTCTTCTTATTCAGAGTTTCTCTACAAGCTCTGATACCACTTGTGAGTCCCAATGAATAGATCTTCTTAGCTTGTTAAGGCTTAGTTAACTTGAATAGATTCAAACTAACTATATGAGAAACTATGATTATGAATACTACAAGTTATGCGGAATCTAACTTGTGATACTAAGAAGAACAATGTAAACAAAACTTTGAATATATATTGATTGCAAATATTCTGCCTAGGTTACAGAATAGCTAACTATGAATTGATATGAAAACTGATATCTCTAACTATGTTGTAGGGTTCCTTTTATACACTAAGGAAAACCCTAATGGGCTTACAAAACGCGTCAAGTGATCATGCATATCTATTCCTAATATAACTCATGCATATCACTTAAGCAGTACTAACTATTATACTAACAATACGAATATATAACTAACAGTACTAACTATATTGGCAGTACTAACAATGTACTGGCAGTACTAACTAACTATAACTAGCAATACTAAGTGTAGAAGCTCTGAATCCCAACAGTATCTACCTCTCTTTCCTTTGCACTCTGCTCCTATTTTTCACCAACTAGCATATCCACATTTACCTCATCACCATGAAGATCATTTGTATCAAACATTCCTTTATTATCTGACCTCCCATGGGTATCATCAACTAAAGAAACATCAGCATCCTTATCAATGTCTTCAATACTCCTCCTATGTTTAGATGCATCTTCATGATCACCCAAACTATCTTTATTCTCAGAGGATTCAACTCTTCTAGACATACCAACTTTCCTTAGTCTTTTTAATCCTGTAGTTCTTGATTTCTTTTGACTTTCCAACTTCTAGACCCTCTTCTTTAAATCAGTAATCTCATTTGCTTGAGCATCCTTTGCCTTCTCTAAATCAAGAACCTGTTTTTGCAAGTTAGTACATAAAATCATCAATTCAGATAGTTGCATGCTATCCTCACCACTAAGAGGTGGATCATTAGAAGGTGTAGGAACACTGTCAACTTGTTGTGTTTCCTCTTGAGTAACTGCAGTGTCCTTCCTTTGTTTCCTCCTGGACTGTTTCTTTTGAGATCTAGAGGATGATGGTTGAGTAGTAATGGGTGTCTGGTTAGAATCAGTAGGAATGCCTGAATCTACACCCTCATCTTGATTAGGTTGAACCATCATTGTTTCAAATAAAGGTGTTACTCTTCTAGAAAAGTCCTTTCCTTCTCTCCTCATATTGGCAAAGATTTTCTTTGTGTGTGAAGGGTTAACATAAATCTTCTTATGATGTGACATATCACCAAGCTGTTGATTAATGAAAACTTGTAGAAATTATGGATACATCAGAAACTTAACCTCTCCATCTAAGTGTTTCACCATAGCATCAAAAATATACTTAGACAGATTAAATTTTTGGTTCGTAGCCAAACATATGATTAAAGAAGCCATTGTACTACTGAATTTGTTCCATGTAGTGGATTTGGCACTAAGGCATTGGGTAATAGTATAAATTAAGAACTTCCATTGCATAGAAAGGAAAGCTTTATAAAATGTAAGCTTTTGAGAAGGTTTTTCATACCCCATTCGTGCCAGTTCTTCAAAAATTGTAGCAGTTGGCAAACAATCAGTACCTCCTGCATCTTCCAAGTGAAGATCACTTCTAATGCTTGACTCCGTGATGATCACCTTCTTCTTATCAATTAGGGCTTGTAACTGACGTTCACCATTGACAGTGTTTGCCTTTGCCGTTGCCCAAAACTGTTGAATGCAAGATGTGTAGATGATAGGATTGACAGTCAATGCATAACGAATCTGATTAGCATTCAGAAAATCAATAATCTCATGAAACCCATCACTTTCAGCGGGTTTTTCCAAGAATGCGACCATGTTGTGAGTATCAGCAAAAGTTAGGGTTGACATTGTGTTGTGTTTTGATGATCAAAGATGAAATTGAGTTAGGGTTTATGGTTAGAGAGTGTTTGAATGATTGAAATCGAATAAAGAATCGAATGAAACCCTGAATCGAAGTATTTATAGAATCACCCTCAGCAGCATTAACTTGAACTGGCAGCACTAAATTAGGCCTAGCAGCATTAACTTAAACTGACAGCACAATGTTATGCCTAACAGTAGTAAGTAACCCAATAACCTAAGACTAACAGCATTAAGTTTTAAGTTACCAGCACTAACTTCAATTTCTTTCCAAAAAGGACTTCTATCATCAATTGATTCTTCTCACAAGCTCTCTTTCTGTTTTTATGCTCACAATATCTCTCAATTCTTTTTGCTCACATAATCACTCATTTATGTTTTTATTCACACATCTCTCTTTCTATTTTTAAGCTCACTTAATCTCTCATTTATTTTGGCTCACCAAATCACTCATTTTTGTTTTTATTTGATAGTTGTGTATAAAGTTCCATCAATTCTAATAGTTTCATTCTATCCTCTCCACTTCCAAGTGTGTAACCTCTTGAGAGAGGTGGATCATTGGACTGTTTAGATGTAGTCTCAAACCTAGTTTGAGCATCCACATCCCCTAATATGGTATCTTGGCACCTAGGACCACTACCTGAACCAATTTCCTAAGAACTTGATCCATTAAGTGTTGCCATGGATTGGGTCTTATTTGATGTTACCACTGTCCTGCTCTGCTTCTAAGCTAGAAGCAGTAGTGGCAGCCCTTTCCATTCTGTCACCCAACTCCTTATGGACAGCCTCATCACCAACCTTTACAGGGGGGCCACTAGACTGAGGTATCTTGGTGTCCTGACCTCTTTTGACATGCCTAGATGTTTTTTATTCTTTTTAACACACTTTTTGATTTTAGATATCCTTCCATCCATGCTTTGAATGTATAAATAAGTAGCCTCCCCTCAAACAATGCTTCAAGGGGTAAGTATTTGCTCAACAGTTGTAACTTTGGCGCCCAACAGTACTAACTTTTGCCTGGCAGTAGTAATTTTCTGCCTAGCAGTATTAAGAGATATATAACAGTATTAACTCTGTCTTCAATAATTATACAACAACATGCCTCTATTCATCACAAGCACACTAGAAAAGACTAGATAGACATGTGAGAATTCATGAGGATCCATATTTATGCATAACCCATGAATAAAAGTTAAAAACTGTTATCCAAAACATTAACTTCCTCTTAGCATTACTTCAAAGGTGAAGCATTCAACATCAGGTAGTTTACCTGCAGAGGTTAGTCCATAGCCAAAAATACACAATTCAAAGTATTTTCTTCTTGACAGCATTAAGTATGACCAACAGTTTTAACAAGCAGTCATAAGTATAACTAGCAGTGCTAATTATACTTAGCAGTACTAATTGACAAGACTAACAGTACTAATCCTTTACAAAACTTTTAGAAAAACGTAAAGTGATGTAGACATTAAGGATTAAGCATTCCAATACTTGAGACCAAGTACTGAAACCTTCTAGCATCAAAACCTTTTGTAAGTAGATCTGCAACATTATAATTAGTATGAATTTTAACCATTTGTATTAACTTTTTAGCATTGCAATCTCCTTATAAAATGATGTCTAATCTCCTATATTTTTGTTTTAGAATGTTTTGAACAGGATTTTCAATAATGCAGTAGTACATCGTATTGTTCAAAAATAATG
Organism: Tanacetum coccineum; assembly: GCA_026074375.1. NCBI lineage: Eukaryota > Viridiplantae > Streptophyta > Magnoliopsida > Asterales > Asteraceae > Tanacetum > Tanacetum coccineum. Next base: position 25,213 of record BQNB010014587.1, read on the forward strand.
ACATGTTTCCATGCAAATTGTACCCATAATCCAGCAATTGGTTTTGAATCCAGAGTACTTGACCACAGCAACTAGCAGTAGCCACATATTCAGCATTAGTTGTAGAAGTGGCAACCACAGTTTGCTTCTTACACTGCCAATTGTTATCAACCTGTTTCCTAAAAACTAATAACCTCTAGTTGTAGACTTCCCTATCTTGAGTTTCTCCAGCCTGAGTCACTATCAGTATAAGCAACTATTTCAAATGAGAAACCCCATATAATACAAAAGGCCTAATTTTGCTTGCCTTTAAATATCTAAAATTCTCTTACAGCTAAGAATTGTGATGTCCTTTGGAGTAACTTGAAATACTGGCACTGCACATACTGCCAACATAAATCTGGCCTAGATGTGTGAGATACATCAAAGACCCAATCATAGATCTATAGAGATGTACATCAACATCATCAGCATCTCCATCTTTAACTAAAGGCTTTTCCAAATCAACTGGAGTTAAAGCAGACTTCACATCAGTGTAGTTGAATTTCTTCAAAATCTCAGCTACATATTTATCCTGACTAATAAATATTCCATCTTCTTTCTATTGTACTTGTAATCCTAGAAATAAAGTAAGTTCTCCCATAAAACTCATCTGAAACTTATCCTTTATGAGCTTCTCAAATCCAGTACATAGATCCTTGTTTGTAGAGCCAAAGATAATGTCATCAACATAAACTTATACAAGCAAAATATATCCTTTTTGCTTCTTGATAAACAATTTCTGATCTATCTTGCCTCTTTTAAACCCATTGCCCAACAGATAATTAGCCAAGGTTTCATACCATGCTCTTGGTGCTTGATGTAAACCATAAACTGCCTTGACCACCTTGTAGACTTTGTCTGGATGGTCAGGATCTTTAAATCCTGGGTGGTTGAGTACATACACTTCTTCTTCAAGATTCCCATATAAGAAAGCACTCTTCATATCCATTTGATATACCAGAAAACCTATAAAAGAAGCATAGGCTAAAAATAATCTTATTGCCTCAATACTTGCCACAGGAGCAAACACTTCTTCATAGTCAATACCTTCTTCTTATCTATGACCCTGTGCAACTAACCTTGCTTTATTCCTAATCACAATCCCCCTTTCATCTTTCTTATTTCTGAAGACCCATTTTGTTCCAATGGCCCTCTTTTTAATAGGCAAATCCACAAGTATCCAAACCTGTTGGAGTTTGAATTCAGAAGGATTTCTTCATGCGATTGTCTTCTACCCAAGATGAATAAGATTGAGCTTTAGCAATGCTTGTGGGTTCAATTTGTGATAGGAAACAAGCATATAAACAAGTATTCAGGGTATCATGTGTTTTCTGTTCATATACAGCACTGAGAAACCCTTGTTTAGAAGTAGGTTTTGTCATTCTTCTTGTCTGAACAGATGACTTCACATCACCAATCACATTTTCAATTGGGTGATCCTTATGAATTCTTGTATTGGGAGTGGTTGGAACTGTATAGGAATTTGTGATGTTCCCCAAATCAACTTCTGGTTCATCTTCATCACTGAAGAACTCAACATGAGTGGCTTCAAGTGTATGACTAGCTCCTATAGTGAACATGTCTTTAGGGCTATCTTGATCATATGAACTAGCAGTATTAACTGATGGATCAACAGTATTAAGTTTAAAACTACCAGTATTAACATCAGGACTGGCAGTATTAACATGTTGTCCAGCAGCATTAACTTCTTTAGGACTGCTAACATCATCAGACTTATCTTGTTCATCATTCTCATTATCTGGACCATCTCCATCCTGCTTTTGATCATCAGCAGCAGATTTTGGTTCACCATTATCAACATCCTGGGTAGGTGAATCAAAGTATGAAGCATCTTTCCAAATTGGCATCACAATGCAATCTTGACTGATTTCTTCTGATGTACCTGCATTAAGTTCTTCTTGTGTACCTGCAGATTCATTAATGATTATACCTGCAGCAACTGGTACATAATTCATAGATTGAGTTAGAGAATCAATGTCAAACAGCCACTTTGGACCATTCCCTTCTATCATAGGCTTATTCTCTAAAAACCCAATATGCAAGTTTTCTTCTACCCTCCTGGTTCTAGTGTTGTATACTCTAAAAGCTTTACTACTCAAATATTATCCAACAAAGAAACCTTCATCACTTTTGCCATCAAACTTGCCTAAACTGTCTAAAGTATTAAAAATAGTAACATGACATCCAAATGGTCTCATAAAACTTAGAGCATGTTTAAAACCTCTAAAAAGTTCATAAGGTGTCTTGTTATGAGGCTTGACTACTAAGACCCTATTATGTACATAGCAAGCAGTACTAACTGCTTCAGCCCAAAATATGGTAGGTAACTTAAAGTCAGCTAACATTATTCTAGCAGCCTCAATTAGTGTCCTATTCCCCCTCTCAGCTACACCATTTTGTTGAGGAGTCTTGGCTATACTATATTCTCTCTTAATACATTTTTCTCTGCAAAAATCATCCATAACTTTGTTCTTAAACTCTGTTCTATTATCACTTCTGATTATTTTTACTTTCTTATCCACTAGGTTTTCTATTTCTTTGATAAAGTTCTTAAGGATCTCACTAGTTTCATCCTTAGATGTTAAAAGAAAACCCATATAAACCTGCTATAATCATCAATAACTACTAAGCATTACTTCTTATGCATTAAACTACTCACAAAAGTTGGACCAAACAGATCCATATGAAGCATAAACAAAGGCTTAGTAATTGGATTCAAAACCTTGGAGTTACAAGAAGCTTTATGTTGCTTCCCTTTAAGATAAGCAACACAGGTTTGGTCATTTTCAAAACTTTTTGTAGGCAATCCTCTTACAAGATTATCCTTAACAAGCTTGTTTAAGTTCTTAAAATTAATGTGACCAAGCCTCCTATGCCAGAGCATTGATTCATCTGATGTAGCCTTTGAAACAAGACAAGTGAAAAATCTCTTTAGGAACAATGTTCTTCATATCAAAACTATACATATTATCCTTTCTAGGAATTTTAAGAAGTATCTGATTTTCATTAGGCAACTTAAAATTAGGAGATAAGACAAGACATTCAGTGTCGGTAAAAAGGACATAGTTCTTTTTGTCACACATTTGTGAGACACTAAAAAGATTGAATTTTAACTCATTGATAAAGTATACATCTTCACAATCAAGACTATCAGTTTTAAGTGTTCCTTTACCAAAAATTCTACCACCATGTGCTCCTCCTCCAAATGTAACATAACCTCCATCAAATTCCTTGAAATCTGAGAGATAAGCTATGTTCCCAGTCATGTGCCTTGAGCATCCACTGTCAACAAATCCTATATCATCTTGTTGTGGCTTGCCCTGCACATAAAAATAAGAAAATTTTATTCCTTTGGGGAACCAAGCCATCACTGACTTGGATCTGCCTCGTGCATCAATGTAATTATGTTTCTTCAAGGTGATTGATGCACCATTAGGTTTGGTAGGTCTCCAAACCCAACATGCTGAGGCCTTTACAACATTTGCATGATTAACCCTAACAGCATTAACAACTAGAGAATTTGGCCTAGCAGTTTTAACTGTTTTTGGCCTAGCTGTATTAACTGCTTGTGGCCTAGTAGTATTAACTACTTATGCCTTGGCAGTATTAACTTTATGTCTAAACCTTTTGTTAGTTAATGTTGTTTTAGATTGAAAGGGTCTTCTTACAATTGATTGTGCTGTGTTTGGAAAACATGACATTGGTTTATCACTAAAACCTGTAGATTTGGGATGAGCAGTATTTACTGTCCTGGCAGTATTAAAAAATTTTAGGCCAGTTTTCATTAAAACTGCTCTAGGAACCATGTTCCTTTGAGCATTAGGGTGAGTCCTTTTGGTAGTATAGTTGTAGTTCACCCTGTTATAATTACTCCCATATACTATCCTTTCCCTTTGATGGTATTTGCACTGAGCCTGTAAATGATTAAAACTCCCATAAATAAAGCAAGCTTTGTTATACATCACAAAATCACTTCCTAGTTGATTGGACTTTTGCCCATTCCAATTCCTTTGATTCCCCCTAGGAGTTTGTGATCTATACATCTCAGCATACCTAACTGACTTTTTAACTGGTTTTTCATGATTTTTTGGTTTGACATACTCTACCTTTTTATCACCAGGAAAAATAGATTCTTTATCAACATTAAGTGAAGACTCAACAAAGCTACTTGTATCTTTTGATACTTGTTATTTACCAAAGAGTTATTAGAATTTTCCTTAGAATCATCTGATTTCTTATCACAAACAACATTTGACTCTTGCTCACTATTCTCAGTACCATACCCTTTGAATTCAGGCTCTTTGAATTCATCAAGACCAGAATAAGACAAATCAAGCTTTTTAGGTCTATTATAGATTAAAGGATGAGGTGGAGGAACAACACTATACCCCAAACCCTTTTTACTTTTGTCAGTTTTCTAACTCTCTAACAACTTGTCTAGGTCTTTTGAGGCTTTATCAAATTTCTCAATTTTAAATTCAATACCCTCTTTTTCTTGCTTAACTTTTTCAAACTCACTTTTAAGTACATTTATTTCATAGTCTTTGCAAGCTACTTCTCTTTTAAGAACTGCAACTTCTTCACTAAAAAGAACCTCATTCTTTCTATATGTTATAAGTTGTTCTTCTGCTGTTACTAAACCTCTTTTATAAGTAGCTGCTGTAAATTCAGTTTGATTAAGCTTAACAATCAAATCATCACACTGTTTCTTAAGAGTTTCATAGTTTTTCAGACAAGTTTTATAGCAAGTTTTATCAGTGGATACCTTAGAGTCTAAAAACGCCATTAGAGCCATGTTTGTCTGAACTTGTTCTTCTGCCATGTCACTCTAATCAAAACCTATACCATCTATAGCCAACATTGCCTTTGAAGATGTATCTTCATTGTTTCCTTGCTTCCTAGTGTTGTCTTGATTTCTGGACTAACCCTCCTTGCTTCTTGGTACTCTACATTCCCTGGCAAAGTGTCCCATCTTATGGTAGTTGAAACACTCTACCTTAGATTTATCATACCCAGTAGTATCATTAGCATTAATGAAAATTTTCTTGCCTTCCCTCTGATAGTACCTCTTTGCCCTCATACTTAGCAGAGAGAGCTGCCACTTTAAATCCATTGCTTCCAGATCAGCTTCATGAATATGCTCTAAGTCTTGCTGTAGGAGATTATAACCATTAGGATTCTCAACCATGAAAGAATACACAGCATTATCACTAAAGCTATCAGTACTAACTTGAGGATTAGCAGTGTTAACATCAGGGCTAGTAGTACTAACTTCATATGCAGGCATAGCAGTATTAACATGATTAGTACTGCTAGAGCTTGGAGCAGTCATAAAGGCTAAGTTTTAAGCACCACTACTTACACCAACATATTTCTTTACCATTTGTTCAACAATTTTGAAGTTTTTGTACAGATCATCAATGCTCATAGTTTCAATTTCAGGCTTATTCATCCATACTACAACATGAGTGTTCCACTCAGGGGGCAAGCTGCTCAAAATTTTTGAATTTAAGTCTTCTTGAGAGATGACCACACCCAAAATTGCAAGCCTACTGACAATCTTTTGGAGCCTGTTGAAAATAGAGTCAAGAGACTCTGTGCTTGATGCACTAAAATTTTTAGATTGTTGCTTCAAAAGTGTCTTTTGTGTTTTCTTTGTAGCCTCATTACCTCCAAATCGTGTCTCAATGGCAGCAAACATTGTTTTAGCATCAGGGTACTGACTGAATGTGAGTTGATGTTCATTGGGAAGAGCCAGGAGTAACAAGCTTCTAGGCTTGACATCATTCTTCTTATTGGTCTTTTCTTCAGCAGTTACAGGTACAAACATCTTCATAACTAAAGTACCATTCTCTTGTGCTATTTATGGTACAGACACCCATGAGTTACCATTCTCTATGACCTCCCATAGAGCATAGTCTTAGATCTGGAAGTACTGCTTAATCCTTATCACCCACATCTCATACTCACTCAGTTTGAGTATGGGTAGCTTAGCAGTAGTATTACTATTTGTAGATTCAAATTCCATGTCTTCTAGATCAAAGTTTCTCAAAGCAAAGCTCTGATACCACTTGTTGATCCCAATCCTTGATCGATTCCTTAGGTTGTCTAAGGTTAAATTACCTTGGATAAATCCAAAATCACTTGTTGTAGAAACTTTGTATGTATACTAAAGTATATGCAGAATCTACACCTTAATACTTAAAAGTATTATGAATAAAACAGTAATCGTGAATGAACAAAGATATAACCAAACGCTCCAATATTATTAGATTAATAATACGAGTACTCTTCACCAGAACTAGGGTTTACAACCTTGAAGCTTTTCTAAATCGACTTGACAACTTATAAACTTGTGTGTCAACTAATGCCCTAGAGCCTCCTTTTATAGACTAAGGAGTCCTAGTCAGCTTACAATACATTCCTTAGATATCATAATCTTTTCTAAACATAAATGTAGTCTCTTAAACAAATACTTTATACATATCTTGTACAAAAATATCTCAATACTTATCTTCACACGTATTCTTGTTCTCCAAATAATCTTTATCTCTTTAAACCGTCTTTGTCCTCTTGACAGTAGTAAGTCTTCAAGCAGTTGTAATTCAGCAGCATAAAAATTTTCACCAGCAGCACTAATAAACATAAGCAGTAGTAACATTAGTACTAGCAGTACTAATATGTACTCACAATAGTAACATGTACTAGCAGTCTTAACATTACTACTAGCAGCACTAACTACTTAGCTTATATTTTTGTCTTCAACTCTGAGTAGTGTTAACTTCAACTAACAGTAGTAACTCTATGCTATCAGTACTAAATTACACTAACATTAGTAACTAGCAGTGGTAACTTTATACTACCAGTACTAACTACTTAGCATAATTTCCATTATGTACCTGAGCAGTAGTAACTCTAAGAATCCTTAAAGTCTTTTAAGTCCCAACAAAAAACATGAGTAAACCATAACCTGAAACAACATCACCACCTATTTCATCAATCATCATAACCACTACTCACATACAATCCCCCTTCCTCTCAAATCCACCTGAAAGCTCCTCTCAACCTAAGGGGGAGCAAACAAATAAAGACAAGGGCAAAAAGACCATGTCTTTACAGGATGTTGAAGAAGAGATTACATAAAGTGGTACAGATGATGATGAAACCAGACATGTGCCTAGTTCCATGGTTGAATCCTCCAAGAAAAAGAAATTGAAAAAGTTTGACTTTGTCACTGAAGATGGAGAACATGTCCATTTAAGTGAAGAACAAATCAGTGCACAAAAGAACATAGAGGAAGAGGCCAAAGCTGAAGCTGCCATATATAAAGGTGAAATAAGGAAAGAAGAGTTGATTGATCTTCTTGGTCCTGAAATGGTGAACAGGTACTATAATGCCAAATTACAGTATGACAGATACTGTGATAAAATGCTGAATAGAAGAGCAAAATTAAGAATCACCAACTGTGATATCTTGACCAGAAAGGGTCCAATTACTTTAAAAGTATACAAAGAGGATGATACAAGTGAAATCATTCCTGAGTTCAAAGCCAATGACTTACATGTAGGTGAATGGAGAGAAGTTGTTAAAGCCTGCCCTAACAAAAAAGGTAAAGGATGGACGTCCATCTATAAACAAATACAAGAAAGAATAGACTATCTTCGCACAACTGAAGTTGAATTGGTAATCGACTTGGATAGACCTCTAAGTAAACAGGATCCTTTGGATAGACTGAATGATCTGGCAAACAAGAAAATAAAGCATGCTGATGACATTCATGACTTTTTCAGAGCTAACAAAAGGCTCAAGTCATCAGTCAATATGAAGATCATCTAGCTGGAAGTGTGCTTAATGAACCTGTCCTAGGTATGATTTAGTTTAACTCATATAACAGACATGATTTTGTTACTATTGAAGACTTTAGAGATTTCCCAAACACCATGTTATATATTGTACAAGACATCTTCTTCAGACTTCACCAAGGTCTAAGGCTTGATGATCATGCCAGGACCTTTAGTTCTCTTCTGTTTGCTGAAATTGATAAGAGAAACTTGAACCCACTCAAGCAGATAAGAGTCATTGAGCAGCCGAGGCAATAGAATATAATCTTTTGTAATAACTTTATCTTTTAAATTTGTATTGTAATGAAAGTTAGAATGAAAGGTTATCAGTTTACGTTGTTCAATGTGTATTAGTAGTGTAAGAAGAAGTTGTTTTGATCACTTACTAATAATTTAAACTTAGGTTATTTGTATATTCAAATAGAAGGAGATTGTTTGGTTCAGTTCCTGAGCCCTTTAGTCTTTCAATAGATTTAAACATAAAATCCCCTAAGTATAAGTCAAGCTGAAGAGTGTTCAGCTTGAGACGCTGAAGAAAAGTTTCAGCTCTAGTTCTTTGGGTACTTAGAATATCAAGATTATCTTCACTTTAGTTTATGAGGCAGTGCAGAAACTAAAGAAGACCTTAGCAAGAGCTTTAGTCCAGCTTGGCTGACAATTCTAAGTTGGACGATGTCTATCTCCTTAACAAAAGTTGAAATGAAATGTTTCACTTCTAGAAGGTTTAAAAGGCGGGAAAAATATATGCTTTAAGTCAAAAAGAATAAAGCGGATCTCCTTGGGAATGATACTTCTAAAGTTGGTATAGAAGTATAACAACTTTCCTTAAAGGACTATACCTAGTACTATAAAGCACTCGTGCATTAAATGGTATCTCAACCACCCATTAAATGATTGCCATGTAGTCTAGATTAAACTTGTAAACCCTAATCCCTTCGCCTATAAAAGGAAAGGGGTATTGAGAGTAAAGAGCTATCTCTTCCAATTAATGCGAAAAGTATTGAAGAGCTCTCGTATCTCTTAAACAAACTGAACACAACTGCTGAAGCTGATGCTTCAGTTCTAGTCATAAGTAGTTTGTTTCCTTACTCTCATAACTTTGGTTAAGAGTTTAAGTTCGAAGGAGATAACACCTCAATTTTCATTCAACCATGTTGCTATTCCGCAGGCAAAGTGTGTCATAGATTCTTTATTTGATTCTAATAAGAACTTATACGTTGAAAAGTTACTTTTGTGTGTGTTTTAAACTGTTCTTTATATATATATATATATGTTTAAAACTCACTTTGTTGCTATGATATGTGATTAGTTTAACTTGATAAACCTTATATCACATTCAAAGGGAACATCAATCTTTGAAAATGAGTAGATACGCCGTATTGAGTGAGGTTAATACGGCATATTGGGTGAATTCCTTAAAGTGCGTGCTACGTTCACAATCAATCAGTAATAACCGTCGTCAATCACATTTACAGCAGGATCTTTGATTGTTTGACCAGCTGGATACGGTGTATGTAATCAGCAGGATACGTCCTATTGGGTATTAAAAGTACGCGTTTTCTTGTAAAGTTCAGGCGCTGATACGCCGTATCTTCTTTGTTGGATACGGCGTATGTAGTCAGAAATAAGCAATCTTCAAATATTATCATTTAAGCTCCAAAATCTGCGCCTTTTAGCTTGTCTTCACAATGTACTCCATAATTACTACAATTAGCAACTTTAAGCAATTAAGTAACAATTCTTGCAATAATTATATAAAAGTGGGTAATTTTTTTGGGATAAATAATGCTATAAAAATGACGTTATTTGATGTCATCATATATATATATATATATATATATATATATATGTATATATATATATATATATACATATGATGACATCAAATAACGTTATTTTTATAGTATTATTTATCCCATATATATATATATATATATATATATATATATACACACACACACACACACACACACACATAAAGAAGGGATATAATAAGAAGGGGTCTTAAGATGAGAAGGATAGGAAGCCATGATGATCTCACACTTGTTGCCAAAATATATAATCCAATATATATTTTCAACACTCTTGATTGAGCAAAATTAAATCAAGGAGCGCTTGGATTATTTCTTAGGTTTTTATTTTAGAGTCGAAATAATCTTCACTCCATATTTGTCACATATAGGCACACACTAGGAGTATAAATGCAAAACACAAGTCTTAAGTGACGCATTTACAACCTATCTTTTTTATTGAGAAATTTTAATTTTATGTAGTACTAATCATAGGAGCATTATAATTATTAGTTAGTATTCCGATTAATATGCACTTCATTATAGAACTTTTCATAATTATTTGCTTCTTTGCATGCTTATCCATATATTCTTGCTTGCTAAGTGTTTATGTGAATTAGTCTTGATTGCTATAAAAATTGGGACTTGCTGCAAAATGGCAACAAAACAGTCCACCTTTTTACCAATGTTTGCATAAAAACAAAAACCTAGACATCTTGGGTCTTTCCAGGTGGCGGCCCCCTTAGCTCTTAAGGGCGGCCCCCTTAGTGATAAGGGGGTCGGCCACATAGATAAAGGGGTCGGCCATATGGTACACGATTTTTACTATTTTTTTTTTGCTTTTTGACTCTCTTTTACCTAGACCCAACTATAATTTCCCATGAATCACCAACATTTCCTGGATTTGTCTTATAACAATGTCCATCCATCCTTAACTACCTCATTCTCCTAATATAAATTAGCCCTCATCCTTACCATTATCATCACATTCATCTTGTCTTCTCCAATGTCTTCTCCTCAAAAACTATTGTCCAAACCTTCAAAGGTAGCCAAAATATCCGCAAGACCTGTATGGAGAAAGAAGTTGAATTATTGTAACACATCCAATGTGGTTGATGTTAACTTACCTACACCAATGCCCAAACCACAATCTCCTTTTAATGAACCTTCACATTAAAACTCTCCTACTATATAACAACCCAAGAATTTTAATCAAATGCAAAAACCTATTTTACTATTATCACAATTATACGGGGAATCCTGTATTTATATATGTCAAGCAACCATCATAACATGTCAAGTCAATATCATCATATCCTTTTTACAAAGTACATTATTCCTATAATGTACCATTCACAACGTTATATCGAAACGGGCTTTAAACCGTTATCGTATACCTCTAAACCCTAAATTCCATGAAGGGTTAATATCTAAAGTGAATGTACAAGCTACTAAAGTATATATACAAGTAATATAACATCTCATTTGAAATATAAACTCCCTCCAAGTCAAGTACAAGTTTTCAAAGCACAATGTACAAGTCATTAAGCATGACATCCAAAATAGCCGTTTTACCTCCGTTTTCATTCAAGTTTCTTCACCACCACTCTTGTGTAAGCAACTACACTCAATATACATTGTTTAATCCCTAAGTATTCAATTCATAAGCTTTCATACACATTTTTACACTCAAAACCCTAATTCAAAACTCAGAAACCCTAACCCGAGCTAAATACTACACTATGACCCGTTTCTTCGTTTTTATCCATTTTAAACCTCAACCAACACTCAAATAAGTTGTAATAACTTATATTACAACCTTATCAATCACATTCCATCATTATTTCATCATCTCATTTCATTTATACGTAAATTGAATCCGAGAAACCCTAAACATACCTAAATGGATCATTCGACTCGTTTACTCGTTTTTGACCGTTTTAATCCCGAACAATCAACCAAGAACCATTGTAAACTCATAAAATGAGTTTAAAATTCATTATCTATCTTCATTTTAGCAATAAACAAGAGATTGAAGCTTAGAAAACCCTAATGAACCCATTACAAGCCCTAATTCAACTCACGACTTACTTTTTTTACTCCGTATTAAAAATAATTTAACAAATATCATATGTATAAAGTTTAAACCTCTGGTGAACAGTAACTATTATTGTTCATTACAGTTTATATAAACTATTTTTATAAGATTAATTATACGTAACTTGTTTAAATTATAACTCGTTCGTTATAGTTCCGTTTCTCGAGATCCTCATGTCCTTGGATTAGTATTAAGATAATTTATCAAAATAGTATATTTATAAGATTTATATCCCTGATGAACAGTAACATTTACTGTTCATAACAGTTTGTTTTTATAAAATTAATTATATACAACTTGTAAAATACATAACTTGTTCGTTATAATTCCGTTATCAAGTTTCATTTTGTCCCCCTGGGTTTTACATACTAAGGTTTTTTATCAAAATATTATATTTATGGAATTTTTACCTTTGATGAACAGTAACTTTACTGTTCATCACAGTTTATAAAATTGTTTTTATAAAGTTTATTTATATATAACTTGTTCGTTATAATTCCGTTTTTCGAGTTCCTTACATGCTCACGATCCTTGTAAAGAGCACTATTTTTATAAAATATAAAACATAGGGTTTATGGTTCGAATCCAACAGTAGGTATTAAAATAAAATTAGTGTTTTCAATTTTAATAAAAGTTTTATTTTGAATTAATTTTACTAAAGACCTTGCACCATAATTTCACCAAGTGTTGTACCGTATATCTTACATGTATTTAGTCCTCTAAATGTTCATGTCATTTGTCCATATGAAATCATCAAACACTTTATATAATTTAAAAATGAATCTAGTGATGATTAACAAATGCAACAATTATGTAACAATAGGAAAATGAATAAGGAACATTGACATTATCTTTAAATAGACTTATAGAAGATGAGTGGGATGATGAAACATCCAGATTTAAACCCTAATCAAGCTTCAAAATCAAAACCCCTAATCAAGAAACCCTAATATGTTTTTTGAATATTCCTCGTTAAACCCCGAATCCAAGCTTGCCAACCACCTTGAGTACCCTTCGGTAGACCTAAATGAACACCTTTGAAATGCTTGGAATACCTTGGATGCAAAAATTAAATGAAACCCTAGCAACCTAAAAGTGTGCCGTGGATTTTGAGGTGAGGGGAGGGAGGTTGATGTATTTTTTTTTTGGTAAATGTAAAGAGTATAGGCTAGTTACTTATGACTTTCCTTTTATAGCACAAGCAAAACCTTAAACAAGCTCAAATGAAACCAAAGTGTGGTAAGTGTATGAGACAATTGTTGTAAAGAGCTCTCCTCCTCCCTAGGAGGAGGTACATGTGACAAGCCAATCTCTAGTAACTTGGGTCCAAGTACATTGGTGTAAGATTTCACATGTGTAGAAAAGGGATTAATGAAAGTTTTGCATTTCTTTCTTGTGTATAAGCTTAGGTCTGCATAAGGATATAAGTGATGCAAAAATAAATAAATTTGAGTATAGGTATTAAATGTGGGTATTTTGAGTGGAAAGATCGGTATATGGTCTTCTGAGTACGACCGAATGTTAATTTATTTGCGAAACGTAACGTTTTAACGTAACAACAAAAATAAATTATGAAAAGTTATAAATTATACTCCTAATAATCATAATAACACTTGTCTTGAAGTTAAACTTCATTTGTTTGATGTCCATTTACCATGAACGTTGACGTTTTAGTTTACGCGATTTAACTATAAGAAAATAATTAGAAAGCGAACGCGTAAAACTTAAAAAAAAATACACAATGGAAATTTATTAAAGTTGTAAATAACCTAAAAATGAGAAATGTTACAGTCTCCACCCGTTAGGAGAGCCTTGTCCCAAGGCTCAAGATGCAACATTATTACGAGGTGCCGGTTTTTTCGTGCAGAGTTGTGGATACTTTTTCTCGGAACTGAATCTCCGCACCATGTGAACTCTGACCTACTCTTTGAGTTCCATCGAACTTTGATGATGGGGAATACGACTTCGCCCATAAACTCTGATCTACATCTCCAAGAATTTCCGATGTTATCAACTAAGTGGATTTATCATCGATGTGTATTTCATCTAACAGAACTGCCATGCTCGTCAGAAAACACTTTCTTTAGATGGAATATTTCATGAATGTGCTATTAACCCTGCTAACTGTTGAGGTAGTTCGAGGTTCTATAAGCAATGGTTCCCACATTTGCTAAAACCTTGCAAGGGTTCGATATACTCGGGTCAACTTTCCTCGTTTTCCAAATACGTACAGGTGATACCTTTAACATAACTCGATGACCACCTTGAAACTCTAGAGTTTACGCCTCACATCGCGTAAACTCTTTTTTTGGCGATCACGACAGCTTGCCATTCTGTTGCCTTAATCTGGACAATCTTCACGGATGTGTCAATGAAACAAGTTCTGGACCGGTGAGCTGAGCGTCTCCGACCTCGGCCCAACAAACAAGTGATCGACACTTCTGACCATAAAGTACCTTGAATGGGGCAGCTTTAATACTAGCATGATAGCTATTATTGTATGAAAATTCAATTAGTGGTAAGTGTCTTTCCCAACCATTTCCAAAATCTATCACGCAAGCGCGTAACATATCTTCTAACGTCTGAATGGTCCTTTCGATTTGCCCATCAGCCTGCGGATGGTATGCCGTACTCATATCCAACTGAGTACCCATAGCCTTCTGAAATGACCTCTAAAAATTAGACGTAAATCTAGGATCACGGTCACAAATGATCGAGATTGGTATTCTATGTCTCGTGACTACTTCTTTCAAGTACAGTCTTGCTTGTTTGTCCATAGGGTCATTTTCCCTCATTGGTAAAAAGTATGCAGACTTGGTGAGTCGGTCTACAATTACCCATATGGTATCGTTTCCACTTTGCGTCCTTGGGAGTTTGGTGACAAAATCCATGGTGATATTGTCCCACTTCCATTGAGGAATCTCAGGTTGTACTAACAAGCCAGATGGTTTTTGGTGTTCAGCTTTGACTTTTAAACATGTCAAACACTTGCTAACATAGGTGGCAATGTCGGCTTTCATTTTAGGCCACCAATATAATTGCTTCATGTCTTGGTACAATTATCAGAACCTGCATGAACATAATATTTTAACTTGTGAGACTCATGCATAATCAAAGTCCTCAGATCACCATAGCACGGAAACCAACTTTTATTATTAAAACACAGTGTTCCGTCTGTACGCGGTTCCAATTTCTCCTTCCTGGATTTTTCTGGGTCTTTCAAATTTTTAATCAGCATACCTCCTACATCTTCAAACTTGAGGTTTTCTGGGTTTCTTACCTTAGTCTGAGCCTCTAGAATTTGCTTGGGAAGGTCCAAACCAATATTCATAACTAAGGCCCGAACCCATAATGGCTTATTTCATTCTTTCCTGCTCAATGTGTCAGCCACTACATTTGCTTTCCCCGAGTGATAACGAATTTCACAATCGTAATCACTAAGCAATTCCAACCAACGGCGTTGCCTCATGTTTAATTCTTTCTGATCAATGATATGTTGTAAACTCTTGTGGTCGGTGAATACGGTACATTTTATCCCGTACAGATAGTGCCTCAAGATCTTCAGAGCAAACACTACAGTGCCTAACTCCAAATCATAAGTGGTATAATTCTTCTCATGAATTTTTAGTTGTCGTGATGCATAAGCAATCACCTTTTCTCTTTGTAGATATAATAACGTGAATATATATATATATATATATGTTATATCTGAAACAAGCGGGATTTGGAAAAATGGAAACCCGAATAAATTGCAACATATATTGAATAAGGGAAAACATTAAGCTTACGACTATGGAAAAACATTTAGTTTTATTAATGTTGGGAACGTTTGAAAACGGGGAAAAGTCTCATGACGAAATTTATATATTGTTTTGTTTGCAATATTTAATAAAGCTTATATTATTTTAGAACGGATAAAGGGGACAAGTTATATTTTAAAAAGATACATTAACTTGTATTATACAATAACCCGACCAATGAACGAAAACTATACTTTTACATCGAGGCAACTGTTTTAGACACAATCTATCGTAGAAACGAAATATAATTTATAAAATATAATTTTATATTTTATAATGGTTATAAACTGTTACAAACATCGGTTGTTTAATTAATAACGTTAAGACATGTGTCTACTTTTATTCAAAGTCTTTTTATTAATTAAGTTGGTGTCAAAATAATTGGTTTAATTATTTACTCACACTTATTATATAATACTTGCAAAGCATTATATACGTCACATTAATTTTTGGATTGTTTGTATCTGTTATATAACTCACGGTATGAGTTATATAAAGGTTTATTTTTCATATGTAATATATACATAATATATTAATATACTTTGCGTTTGCTTTTCAATTTATTTATTTAACCAACCACCAAAGTATTACAACTTTAAATCTAAATCTTTATCAACATGTCGCGTTGACGTAACCATTCATCGGGAAACCCAAAAACATTATCCTAGGCTAGTGGGACTTAGCCGTTAAGATTAGCTGCAGCTTTTTGATCGAGCCGCTTCGTCTTCCGTTCGTATTGTGCATATTAGATGCCTATCGGTCAATCGTTCTACATCATCGAGGTGAGTTCATAACCTCGCTTTTCAATATTTTGAATGTTTTATAAACCCGCGAGGGGGATACATGCTTGTCTACAAACTCTTATACTTACTCGGTTACCTTATAACAATGTGATTGTTTCTAAAGGATATTGTGAGTTTATAGCCCCACGTTTTACATGTTTTTTATATTACATTTTTGGGGTTTTGAGAACATGCTTGTTTACAAATGCATTTTACCTGAATTGTATACAATTTGGTTTACATACTTCATTTACATAGCTCGCTATGGGAAACATTACTTGAACTTCATCTTGGTCACGAATGATATTTTACTTTTGCAATAAGGATTATGGATTAGCTTAAGCGGATTATTGAACTGATGACAAAAACGGTAATGCCTGGGTGTTCTTGGAGTGGACACTTGGTACAGAGTACATATTTTTACTGTACTGCCGGGTTGTTCTTGGAGGGGGGACCACGGTAACGGGAAAAGTATATATTCTTTAAATCATGCCCGGGTATTCTTGGAGGGGGACCACAGGTGATGGGTATATATAATCTACGGTCACAGCGTCATGACTGTAATCACTTGGAGGGTGAGCGCGGAATGTTATGAATAGATCTTTTTCGGGTGTGGATTCCTGTTCGGGGTGATTAGCTATCGCCATAGGTAACGAACGTTTAGCGTGAAGTCCATCCGGGAATGATATAAATAGATTCTATTCGGATTGACAATCCCCGTTCGGGTGATTAGCTATCACTAGGGTAAACGAACGTTATAAAACATGTCGGATTACGATTGGTTGGGACTACAAGGCCCCCAACAAATACACATAAAATTTTTACTTTTATATTAGTGCATCGGTTTCATGAACTTAGAGTAATTGTAATCATTGTTTTATACTCACACAGATATTTACTGTGCCTTGAATCAAGTTGGCAATAATACTTGAAACATTTTTGGTGACATTAATTGGTCATGCTTCTTTTTATAAATCTTTTGGGATAAGTTGGTACACTTGTTGTGACATTAAATTGGTCATGCATTCTTTATAAATCTTTGGGATAAGATTGGTACTTTTGATGACATAAAATGTGTCGTGCATTCTTTATAAATCTTTGGGATAAGATTGGTACTTTTGGTGACATAAAATGTGTCGTGCATTCTTTATAAATCTTTGGGATTTTTACATGGTACTGTGATGACACAATGGACAAATACATTCATTTGAAACTTACATTCATATTTAAACTAACCTATGAACTCACCAACTTTATGTTGACCGTTTTAAGCATGTTTTTCTCAGGTGATATAGATACTTGGCTTACTTGAAGTGCATTAGAGTCTTTACATTCAAGTTTTTCATGGTGATGCAATTATGGGACAAATGTTATATCAATTTCAAGGAAATCAACGAGATTATTTTTCAAACGACACATTTAGAGGTCGTTCTCTTGTATCTAGCGCTGTGTATTATGAAGTAACTCCCCCGGACATACTTCCGCTGCGACACACATTTTTTAGGGTGTTACATTAAGAGGTTTCATCTTGGTATTACGTTCTGACTGAGTTGTTGGGTTTACGATTTAAAGTGCCCTAGCTCCTCAAACGTTTACTGAATGACCTCTGAATTATGATGGCCTGAACGGTGATACAATAATTCCAAACTTTCCAATCAAACTCCTAACTCTCTGAACCAAGATTCTAGAGTACAATCTTCCTAAGACTTGGCATATTTACTCAGGTTGCGTGACGTGGCTGTTTACTATCATTTTCTATATCAACCTTCCCTGTTAAGATTGTGATAAGATCGTCAGCTTTCATTTTGGAATATTTACTACAACTACCTATCAGGTGAGATTCATAACCTCGCCTTTACTCATTTACATGTTTTATAAACCCGCGAGGGGGATACATGCTTGTTACAAACTCTATTACATACTCGCTTATCTTATAAAAAATGTGATTTCTTTTCAAGGACTTAGTGAGTTCATAGCCTCACTTTTAAATCTCTTATATTTCATAAACCCGTGAGGGGGATACATGCTTAAACTATGAATACAAGTGCTTTTCCAGATTATATGCTATCCTGATATACCATTATAACTAATGTCTAAGTTACTTTATGCCAAAAGTCCCTTATTATCATGGACCATTAATCACTTTCGGGTGAACGCGAATATTGTGGATAGATCTATCGGGATTGACGAATCCTGTTTGTGTTAGCCGGATAGGTAACTAAACACACTATATTTGAATTTCATAGGTATATGGCAATTACCTACACCGAGGGTCATTATCTCTATATATATATCACTTCATTTTGGGTATATATATACACTAGTCTGTTTGTGTGCCATGAGCTTAGACCAAGACCAAATCAGACCAAACAGACCAAACAAGACGATAACGCAATAATACATTGTTACTATGATAATTGTATTCGTTGCAATTATTATAAATAACGGGTATATAATAACGTGACCCAAGATCATAACAATACCATTTTCATAATAATTGTGTTTATACAATTATTACACTATGACTTTGTATTCAAACATTTATCAAACCTATGAATTTCACTCAAACCATTATGTTGACTTTTAGCATGTTTATCTATGGTCAATTGAGCAAACTGGCGGCACGGTGTGGGCATGGCTTGAAAGATGGCTAAAACTTGTTATCATTCACATTGTATGTAACTAGATTTTGGTACCTGCCTTTGTAAAACTCTGATTTGAAATGAATGATGTTGGGAATTATATTTTGAGTTGATAAGACAAAACACGAATGAAACAAGATGGAAACATGAAGGACCAAAGTTGTAGTCAAAGAATACTACAAAAGATAATAATTGAAAGATTTGGTCAAAGATAATGATTGAATAACTGATTGATTTTATCATTATTATCATTATTAGTTTCCATGTAATACCTTGGTTCCTTTATACTATAAGTAGGAGGTTAAGGTATGTATCCATCCATAGAATAGAATAGCAGACTTCTCAATGAGAGTCTAGCAAAAGCGTGTGTGTGTACACGTTTAGTAGTAGTAGTAGTTAGTGTATTAGATAGTGATTGTAGTCTCATTTATTCTGATCAAATATAATGAAGGCTTCAATGTTCGGTTAAAACCTTGTTTGGTAATATTGTGTTTCTATTATTTCCGCTGTGCATATCAATGTTACCTGTAAAATTAATCCTAGATGGGCTGATCGATTCTCAACATGTGGTATCAGAGCGGGTTGCTCTTGATATCTAGGATTCAAGGTTTTATGGTCGAAGAACGAAGAAGAATCCTAAAAATCCGTTTAGGGTTTTTATGTTCGTTACTTTCTGGGCAGCCGTGGTAAAACGATGATAAATGGTTCGTTAACCGTTAGATCGTCACGAAATTTTAACTGGAGGATCTATACACATATAGGTACGATCTGACCGGAGCGATCTTTGATTTGAGTTCTCAAATTAAAGATATGATTTTTATAAAACTGCTGCAGAAAAGGCGTTTTTCAAAGTTATTGTTTGACTAGCTTTGGTGAGTTGATTTTAGATCAACGATGAACCCTAGTCGACATGGACATGGCTTGCATATACTTCTGATCATCATCATGTAAAGTGTTAGAATTTCAACTCTGTTTATTGTTGATTCTGATCACCACAATGCAACATTTGGATCGTCGTTTAAAATTCCTAAACGATATCAACTGTTAGAAGACAAAACCCTAATCACCATTAATGTTATCATAGTAATATTAATTATGGTTCGTTGGGTTTCAAGATGATTAAAACTGCTCGTCATGATTTAATACTGCTTGTGACAAAAGCAGATTGGGCTCAATATATCAGGTTGCAGTGTTATTGATAATCTTGAATGTATTTATTAATGGTGTTCATGTTTGTGGATGAGTAAGTAATGATGGAAGTCGTGGTGTTGTGTTTGCCTGGTGTTATACAGGCTGTTCATATTATATGGAGAACAAAGATGATCTCGTTTTAATGAGGGGATCTGTTATAAGAATGAGGAGATTTGAAACCCTGATTTTTAGGGTTTAGATATGGAAGCTTTGGACGTGAATGCGACTGTTTGAAGATATGGTGTTAATACTGTTTGCTGTTCTTATACTATTATATTGCTTGGGCTGATCACGTTAGGTATTGGGCTTAATAGATGTTCATACAGCTAACACATATCACTTAATGCTGTTTAAAAAGTATTAGTGCTGCTCATTTGATTGTTTTTGCTGCTTGTGATATTTTTACTATTTGGGCTTCATGATACTACTGTTCGAGTACATATGTTGCCGTGTATATGTAAACATATTAGTACTGTTCATTTGAATTGTGGGCTCAAAAGGTGCTGTTTGTACAAGATGAAGGTTATGTTGCCAAAGGAAGTGCGACGAGCAAAGTACTACTATGTTTATGTTCATACTGTCTTGAATGTTTGATGTTTTTAATGTCATGAGTTAGTACCGCTCTTTAAATAGTTAGTACCGCTCGAGTTTGCGACAGCGTAGCAACAGTTTAGTGACAAATAATGTGTCGCTAAGAGCAGCTTAGTGACAGCTTTGGGACATAAAAAGTGTTACTAATTGCTTTGGATGGTTTGTACCGCTAGCGCTTTTCACTTAGTACCGCTGGGTTTGATTTTTGGTACCGCCAGCATTGTCCGATGTTGGACAACAAACGCATTTTGGATCTCGGATAAATGATGATATTATGGCTCGTTTTTGGGGATTATTATGAAGAAAATTGGTTATTGCTTATTTGATGTTGTAGTTGACTTTCACAGGTGCGTGTCTTATCATATCTTGAAAGGTTTCAATCCCCTTTTAAAGATAACTTGTTCGTGCTTAAATGGTGTTGACGAAGACTTGGCGAATCTAGCAAAGGTGTGGGATTTCTCTTATGGTGCTCAATGCTCACATTTGCTATCACTTTAAGGAGTTACGTTGTTGTGCTCAGTGTCTCATTTTATAGGATAAATGAGGATTTTGTCAAGAGATTGCGATCTACTTATATTTTGGTCTTGGTATAAGTTTGACGTCACGTGGATAGTGCAAGACATAAGACACAAGTTTGGGAAATTCTACTTCTTCAACATATGGGTTATACTCATTTTTCTTCATCAATAATTACCACTTGGAGCCTACTGAGTTCGAGATTCAAGAGATGGTTAGCATACTTTCAGGGGAAGCTTATTGTTAACATGTTTAACCATCTACATGTACCACTGAAGGGGAAATGTTTACAAGTTGCTCATCTACAGAAGACCCCTATTTGATGATGACAAAAAGGGGAAGAAGATTTGATGATTTGCAGCTTGATGATTCTTGGTGGTATAGCATGGATTAGGGGGAAGTTTCATTCGTATATCAACTTCAAGGGAAGTTCGTGCTTATTGGGTTTTGTCATTATTAACTAGGGGAAGATTGCATGTTGAGAATCGATCAACCCATCTAGGATTAGTTTTACGAATAACACTTAATACGCAACGGAATAATAAATGAAACAACAATGCTATCAACAAGGTTTAACTACTAAACATTGAAGCCTTCATTATATTTGATCAGAATAAATGAGACTACAATCACTATCTAATACACTAACTACTACT
The DNA here is from genome assembly GCA_026074375.1 of Tanacetum coccineum. Lineage (NCBI taxonomy): Eukaryota > Viridiplantae > Streptophyta > Magnoliopsida > Asterales > Asteraceae > Tanacetum > Tanacetum coccineum. The sequence continues at coordinate 47,162 of BQNB010014587.1, forward strand.
ACTACTAAACGTGTACACACACACGCTTTTGCTAGACTCTCATTGAGAAGTCTGCTATTCTATTCTATGGATGGATGTGTAAACTACATACCTTAGACCTCCTTTTATAGTATAAGGAGTCAAGGTTTACATGGAAACTAATAATGATAATAATGATAAAATCAATTAGTTATTCAATCATTATCTTTGACCAAATCTTTCAATTCTTATCTTTTGTAGTATTCTTTGACTACAACTTTGGTCCTTCATGTTTCCATCTTGTTTCATTCTTATATTTATTTTGTAATCATCAAATCTGAAATCCCAACAATGTATGGGTGTTATTTCCGGATCCAGATAATATAAAACCCTTACTTTGAAATGGTTATTCAAAAACAAGCATGATGAAAAGAACACGGTCATTAGAAACAAGACTCGTCTGGTTGTGAGAGGGTACCGTCAAGAGGAAGGAATAGATTTTAAAGATTCATTCACTCTAGTTGCTAGGATGGAAGCTATCAGGATATTTTTGGCATATGATGCACACAAATCATTCATTGTATTTTAAATGGACGTGAAAACTGCTTTCTTGCATAGTTCGTTAAAGGAAGATGTGTACATGTGTTAACTTGAAGGTTTCAATGATGCTGATCATCTAAGTCATGTCTACAAGCTAAAGAAGGCACTATATGGGTTAAAGCAAGCACCAAAGGCATGGTACGACGAATTGTCAAAGTTTCTCCTACATAATCACTTCTCTAAAGCCACCATTGATCCAACATTGTTTATAAGATGCTTCGACGACGACATCTTAGTGGTACAGGTCTATGTAGATGATATTATCTTTGGTTCTACAAACCCTAGGTATACCTAATTTTTTTATGACCTTATGATAAGCCGCTTCGAAATGTCGATGATGGGGGAAATGACGTTTTTCCTTGGTTTACAAGTTAACCAATCCCCCAGTGGCATCTTCATAAACCAGTCCAACTACGTGTTAGAAATCCTTAAAAAGTATGGAATGGAAACTTGTAATCCCATTGGTGCACCAATGGAGATCAAAGAAAAGTTTAACCTAGATCAAAATGGGACTCTAGTCGATGCAACAAAATATTGATTGGTGCCCTAATGTATCTTACGTCAAGCAGACCGGATATTGTACATGCTACTTGTTTATGTGCTCGGTGCCAGGCTAAGCCAACCGAGAAGCACCTCAAATAGGTTAAAAGGATCTTTTGCTATCTTTGGGGAACCGTTAATATAGGTCTCTGGTATATGAAGGATTCTAGTTTTGAACTAACTGGATTTTTAGATGCTGATTATGCGGGATGTCGAGACTCCTTCAAGAGTACTTCTGGTGGAACTCAATTCTTAGGCGAAAAGCTAGTGGGCTGGTCATCGAAAAAGCAAGACTATACGACGCTGTCAACCGCGGAAGCAGAATATCTGTCTTTATCTGCTTGCTGTGCTCAAGTTCTTTGGATGCGAACACAGTTAACGGATTATGGCTTTCACTTTAAAAAGATTCCTATCTATTATGATTCAAAGTCAGCCATAGCCGTATCCTGCAACCCGGTCCAACACTCAAGAACCAAACACATCACCATCCGCTACAATTTCATCAAGGAACATATAGAAAAGGGTACGATTGAATTGTATTTTGTCAAGACTGATTAGCAATTGGCTGAACTCTTTACCAAAGCCCTTCCAGTGGACAGGTTTAACTATTTGGTTCGTCGCCTTGGTATGCATAGTTTGTCTCCACACGAGCTTGAACGTCTTGCAAAATCACAGTAATTCTTGTAATATATTTAATCCGAAAAATCAAAATAGAAAATATAAAACTTATAAAAGCAAAATACAAAAATCAAAAAATTTCAAAAATACAAAAAATAATCTTCTCCGACATGTCTCTCGTAAATCGATAACATTTACGTACCTAGAAATTTTGATTACTATTGACACGGGTGTATAAATGAAGTTCGAGCGAGAGTTTCAAAAGTTTTCAAAACATGTCTCTTCAAACTTTCTCTACGACTTCTAAGTAAATGTCAGCTTAGGACTCGGACTTAGAAGAAAGAAAAATGTTTATTATTTTACAATATATCCTAGAACACCGGGAATGTTTATATCTTCTCGGTCTTGAGCAAAGTCATATAAACATTCAAAGTTTTGAATGCTCAAGAGAAGTACTAAGGAAATGATAATTAATCATATAAATTTAACATCATTTTCTTGCTGAGCATAATTTTTCAAGATATTTTCAAAAGAAATATTCAAAATCTTTCAAAAATTATGTGCTCAACAATCTCCCGCTCCAAGTTTTCACTCTAATCTATTATTGAGGGGGAGAATAAATTTTGATAATTAATTTCAAGTGGTTCATTAGGCATGCATTCCTGTCCTCCTATTGTTTTGTTAATTTAAAAATGGATCAACGTACATTAAAGTGTAATTTAATTCACTTGTTAAGTCAAAAATTTATAGGTTCTGAATTAAAAGATTATCATATAAACAAATATTAAAAGCAACGGATAATCCACCTATCAACGGATCCATAGAGTCATAGGATCAATCAAATAAAAACAAGAAAAGTAATACCTTTGTAGCGTGATCGGTAGATCAAACGGTGATCTTCACTATAACATGAAACACCAATGAAACCAAGTGATCAATGGTGATCACCTCTATGATGTATCCACACTACACTTCCTTGTATACTAATTGATGCTAGTCTTAAACCCTGTAGCTTTGTAAAATACGTTTGAATGAACAAGATGCAAAAGTTGGATCAAGAAAAACAAAAGCACATACTTTATTTGTGTTTGTGAGCCGTGTAATATAGAGAGGAAGTAAGGAGAGATTTATGGTAATTGGTAATCAAAATAAATGAGAAGATATCAAATATTTATTTACCAAAGATTTGATATCATCCCCTCTCCTAAACCTCCATATGGCCGGCCCCATATATGGGCTCAAATGGGCCTCCCATTTGATTTTTAAGTCCAATAGATTAAGTACTATACTTAGTTATTAGAAGCCCAATAGTGATCCCGAGTTATGTGGGTTAATTTATATACCGTAAATACAACAAACACGATATATAAAATGGTACCTCAGTGTATATGTGTGTGACCCCATAGGCTCACATGTGTTTAGCCATATAATTAGTTATTATGACACGAGCATACTCCAACAACTCCCACTTGCGCACGTCATAATAATCAAGTAATTATACAAGCAAATGTTAGCGTCTAGCAACACGCCAATGCCCCCAAAGACATATAAGGATAGTTTCTTAAACATCTCATTTAAATGGTTTAGATATCAATCATACTTTTGTTATAGATACTATGTTGAACATTTTGACATGGATCATAAGTCATTCTTATGTTTAACAATTCTGTTTCTCGATATAGACATTGAACTAGATTACCAAATTAATAAAGAATCATCTTAATTACATTTGGGTGCGGGCACACATATATCTGTTTAAATCATCGAGGGGCCCAGTAGTATCTTACTCTATAACATGTGGAGAAACAAATCTTATTTTGACTGCACGTGTCCGTTATGTGTTTCATATCCTTCCTGAAAATGGTCCGATTTATCCAAGTTTATAAATCAAATATATTTATTTCACGGTTTCTTCATTGATTTGTAAAATCCTGCGAAACATTCAATTATTTTCTCGGTTTAATCAAGTTCTGTAGAATTCTGTGCAATACTTATTCTCAATCACTTTCAACAAACAACACTTTAACACAATAACCTATAATCACTGAACGATCAAGATCTTATCTTTTCACATTTAATAATCAATTGAAAATTGTAGGATATCAAACATACAACAATCTATGAAAAGAAGTGAAGAAATATAGAGAGAGAAAGAGGAGGTTGGAACACTTAGAGAGAGAAAGGAAGAATGTATTATCAAATGAACTAACAACCCTTTCCATGGCATGAAAAGGTTATTTATACCCTTACATAGACGCGGTCAACATAAGGGGTATCTTATGTTGACCCAGTTAGCTTAGCTAAGTTCCAAATATTATACTACGATCTACTTAATGAATATTGGTAGTGATCAAGACTTTTTTGTATTTCTAACAATCTCCCCCTAAGGGAGGTCACTTCAATTTATAAAAACCTAAGCTCAACATTCTAGGAATGTCTTTAATCTTTGCTTGTAGTCTTGTATCTTTGACTTTATCTTTATCTTTATCTTGTGAAATGTGTAGTGATCTTTTGACTGTAGGATTGAGCTTGTTCCTATAGCTTGAATTGTATGTGATCTTGAGCATCTTGAGATCATCAACCAAGCATAATTTCTTTTTGCCATCTTGTAATCTTTGCCTTCTTGTAAACTTGTGACTTTCAGACCGGCATGCTCAAATATTTCTTTTTCTTGAAAGCTTGTATATTCCTCTTTCTTGAAAATTTTTAACTTTAACACTTTGTCACTTCAAGGAAGACGTACAGTATCAGAGTAGCAGAAGTCTTGAAACCTGTAGTTGAGCTTTCATCATGTCTTTGCATATGTTGGACTGGTATGAGCATGTGGCTATGAATTCGACTGGTCATCCGTTAACCGTTACCACTGTCGGGAAACCTGCATGAATGGGTTAGTGATAAACAATATATATGGATGAAAGTGTCTTTGTTACTTCGTCGAATACGGTTGCAATAACCACGGTTCCCTGTTAATCAGTATAAATACTGCCTATGATTAGGTAGGATTTAAGAGAATCTCCTTGATAGGGTTTCGCAGCTGCACTAGTCGTTCTCATTACCAAAGCGTCTCAAAGCACACAACATGGTAAGAGTGAATTGGTAAGTTATATAGGTGCTGAATTAAAAGGTTATCATATAAAAAAACATTAAACGCAGCGAAACAAGCACCTATCAACGGATCTATAGAGTCATATGATTAATCAAAGTTAAAAAAAAGAAATACCTTTGTAACGTGATCAGTAGAATCAAATGGTGACCTTCACCTTAACACAACACTTCCTATGAAACCAAGTGATCAATAGAGATTGCCTCTATGATGTATCCATACTACACTTCCTTGTATAACAAATAGATGCTAGTCTTAACCTCGTAGCTTTGTAAAACACCTTTGAATAAACAAGATTCAAAATTGGATCAAGAAAAAATGAAACACCCCTCCAGTATGTGTTTGTGTGCCGTGTTATATAGAGAGAAAAGAGGAGAGATATATGGTAAATTGTTAATCAAATTAATGAGAGAATATCTCATATTTATTAACCAAAATTAACTTGATCTCATCCCCTTTTTTACTCCATATGGCCGGCCACCCTTATAGGGTATTAGTGGGATTTCTTAAACTTTTCAAGTCCAATAATTAAATACACTACTTAGTTATTAGAAGCCTAATATTGATCCAGAGTTACGTATGTTATTTATATATCGTAAATACAATAAACACGATATATTAAATGGTACCTCAGTGTATATGTGTGTGACCCCATAGGCGCACATATGTCCAGCCATGTAATTAGTCATTATGAAACGAGCATACTCCAATAGCTCCCACTTGCACACGTCATAATAATCAAGTAATTATACAAGTAAAGGTTAGCATCTAGAAACACGCCAATGCCCCCATAAACATATGAGGATAGTTTCTTAAACATCTTATTTTAAATGATTTAGATATCAATCATCCTTTTGTCGCAGATACTATGTTAAACATTTTACATGGATCATAAGTCATTCATCTGTTTAACAATTCTGTTTCTCGATATAGACATTGAACTAGATTACCAAATTTAATCAAGTGTCATCTTAATTACATTTGGGTGCAGCCACACATACATCTGTTCAACCCATCGAGGGGCCCAATAGTATCTTTCTCCATAACATGTGGAGTAACAAATCCTATTTTGACTATACGTGTCTGTTATGTGTTTTACATCCCTCCTAAATATGGCCTTTATAGCAGCCTTCAACAAGTCAGTGTTGAACCATATCTAAGATTGACATTCCACACACACAAAACCTACTTGCATCTCAAGTCTGAGGATGAGAGACATAACCACTTGCGAGATTCACTATTGACGCTGATCCATGTAGTGAATACTCATAGGTTGGGTCAGTCCAATGTTCATCTTATGAACAACATATGAGTTTGGCGGTATCATCATATAATATTCATACTTTATGAATATGACCAAAACACTCACATTTGCCTTAATTCAATGATGCTCCCGTATCATTAACAGACAATGGACAATTTAGAATAAATAAATTATTCATGGATATTAAACATGCTAATATAGGACACAGTAATTATAGAATGAAAACGATCACACCAAGTATATCAATTCATTATGAAATAAAACTGTTTTACATCCCAATTATTCAAATACTAAAATAAACAGATCTACATGAAACTACCAGCTGGTTTAAGTCTAATGCTCCTTGCATGCTCAACATGTTTGGTACAAGGCATTGGCTTTGTAAGAGGATCAGCTAAGTTGTTATCTGTATGAACTTTGAGAATACGAATATCACCTTCTTGAATAACTTCGCAAATAAAATGATATTTTCTTCGAAAATGTTTGGCACCCTTTTGAACACCAGGTTCATCGGCTATGGTAATGGCACCTGTATTGTCACAGTACATATCTATAGGTTTATCAATGATGGGAACAACGCCAAGCCCAAAAATGAATTTACGTATCCAAATAACTTCTAAAGCTCCTTTATTCAACTTCTGATATCCTCTAAGCCCCTGGATTGTATTACAAATGTGAGTGCCACAACCAGTGTCATAAATCCAGGAATTACTTTTAGGAAATAAGAATAGTTATAGTGAAGATACCTGATGTGCCAGATGCACTGGATTTGTTCTTCTTCAACTCTACCAAATATAGAGGACAGTTCCTCTTCCAGTGTCCAGTCTTGTGATAGTGGTGACACTCAGTGTCCTTAGCAGGATGCTCCTTTTTAGCAGGTAGGGGGATCTTGTGTTTGGGATCATAAGCCAACTTACTTTTTCCCTTGCCTCTTTGCTTTTCCTTATCTCGTGCTTGCGATTTAGGTTTCTGGATTTGACCTTACCTTATAGTTAGGATAGCAGGAGTTTTCTTGGGTATACTCTTTTCTGCAAGTTTTAGCATGGCATGCAGTTCAGGTATAGTCTTCCCTATGTCGTGCATGTTATAATTTTGCATGAACTAGTCATAATCCTTTGAGAGTGAAGTAAGAATCAAGTTCACTCCAAGGACTAGAGGCATGTGATAGCCAAGTCGCTCTATTTGATCCAAGTAGGCTTTCATCTTAAACACATAGGTGCTAACAGATTAGCCTTCCTCCTGCTTGCAAGCATGAAATGTCTTGATAGTTTCAAACAGTTCTTGCTCAGCCTACTGCTGGAACATAGTTTTCAGTTCCTGTAGGATCTCAAATGCGGTTCGGTCCTCCAAGTTCTTTTAAATCTCGAGGGTCATGCTCACCAGCATAAGACAAGCTACTTCTTGTTGTTCAGCGACCCTACGGGTGTAGGCATTGCGAACAGCAGCAGTGGAAGTGACAGGAGGTGCTTCAGGTAAGGCCTCTTCCAGGTGGTGCAACTTTTGTTCATTCCTGAGGACAATCTGCAGGTTGCAATACCAGTCCAAAAAGTTGCTACCATTCAGCTTCTCTTTTTCGAGAATTGTCCTGATTGAGTTGTTGTTAGTGGTTTGAGTTGCAGCTATCTACAAAATAAAGTTCAAGATTTTAGTATTTTTAATAATTAATCTTTTAAAAATTAACTACCCAAGTTTATATAAAATAATTAATTTTGCGAAAGGCTAAGATCCTCATTGAGGTTCCACCATCACGTCAGGTTATCTGCTAGCAATGATAGATTCAATAGGTAGGTGACGTTCACCAATTGCAAAACATGTGCAATTCTTAGACCATATGGGACTCATGACATTTGTAACGGGAGAAACAATGTCAAGCTGGCATGTTTAGTCCCATCCTTGCCTTGAGCCAAGGTCTCACCTGCTTAACTTGATTAAATCATCCAATGCGAGAACATGTGAGAATATGTCTAGGTCTCACGCATAGAAAATAATCACCTTGGGTTACAATTAACCTACGTATCATGCAGAGTGAAGAGAAAATGCAAGTGTTCTCAACCAATTGGACGACATGACTTAAATTTTGATGGGTATTATTTTTGATAAATACATGATCAAAAAAATGTGTACGAGAAAGCATGCATTCATCTTTCGTAGCACAAGTTAAAAAATTATTTTTAACTTAAGTCTAATACTTGTTTTATGTCTTTTATGTGTGTCAAGTTGTTCGTTTTCATGACTAATATATAACCTAGGTGAAATGAATATTAGTTTGAACAATACATAAATTAAATAACAATCATAACATTTATTTAGTGTTATTTATATAAAACAAGTGTTTAGTCAAAATGATATTTAAACTTTAAACTAAATCAAAGATTTAGTTTCTAAAAATGGTTAGTGTTTTATTTTTCGTTTTATAAAAACATTTGCATGTTTATATATATTCCAAACATATATAAAAGCAAGCAAACAAACACAACCACAAGTATGCAAAGCCTCAACCGATGAAAAAAACATGTGCTTGGTCTCGTGAGCCATCACAAGAACCAAGAAGTCAACTAAGGGTTAACCACACAACCACAAGGAGGGTCCCACTTTCTCCAAGAATCATCATGAGCAAGTGAAATCCTTAATGAATATGATGCTCAAAACTGCCATAAAATTTCAGCTGACTTGCCGGGCCTGAAACTCCTAGAAATAATCTTTGCCAATCTGAGCTCCAGTTGAAGAAGTTGTATCCCTATGAGTTTTGCACCTGCTCTCCAAAATTCCGACTCTAACTCCTTATAGAACTCTGAGAAATCCATTTTTAGTGGGGGTTACTCCAGCAGCTCCGAATTTAACTTTATGCCTTTAACTTTTGCACCATTCGAATCCAAAACATCGGTTACAATTATTTTATGATTAAATACATTTATCCTATCATCTAACTACTGTAAAGTGCCCAAACAATGGCTACAACAAAAATTAAAACCATACAAAAGGAATCTGAAACAATGGCAAAACCCAAAACTGAAATTAAACGCAATATCAAGCGAATCAAGTCACAAGTGGTCAAGGTTTTCATTGGCTTTGCATACACAACATAATAATACCATAATATCATGTATTAACAAGGTGTTGGCTAAGTTCATGGCCAAACATGCATGTATTTGCCATGGATACAAAATAATTAACAAGAAATAAATTATTTAGCCAACGAATCGAAGAAATAAATTAACTAGAATTAAAACCCTGATTGGTACGTGTAACCAATGGATTAAGGATCACTTAGTACTGTAATAAAGACCTTATAACAACCATATTAATTCAGAAATTAATGCCCAAGGGGCTGATTTAAAACTGATTCAAGAATCGTTCCAAAACGCGCGATTTAGGTCTTTTTACACGTACCCAATAACAAAACCAATTTAAGTATGCATAACAAATGGCTATGGGATCAAAAATCACAGATCATAAGACCCTATATGGGTCGAATTAATTTCAAAAAATAAGCCTTAGAGGCTGTTTTAAAATTATCCTTTTGATTCCATTAAAAACACGCATTTTAGCCATATTTACGCATATAAGATGAGCATATGACATCATATGATGGCTCGTGATACTACTATAGGTGCTGAATTAAAAGATTATCATATAAACAAATATTAAACGCAGTGGAACAAGCACCTATCAACGGATCCATAGAGTCATATGATCAATCAAAGTTAAAACAAGAAAAGTAATACCTTTGTAGCGTGATTAGTGGAATCAAATGGTGACCTTCACCTTAACACAACACTTCCAATGAAACCAAGTGATCAATGGAGATCACCTCTATGATGTATCCACACTACACTTCCTTGTATACCAAATAGATGATAGTCTTAACCGCGTAACTTTGTAAAACACCTTTGAATGAACAAGATTCAAAATTGGATCAAGAAAAAATGAAACACCCCTCCAGTATGTGTTTGTGTGCTGTGTTATATAGAGAGAAAAGAGGAGAGATATATGGTAAATTTTTAATCAAATTAATAAGAGAATATCTCATATTTATTAACCAAAATTAATTTGATCTCATTCCCTTTTTTACTCCATATGGTCGGCCACCCTTATAGGGTATTAGTGGGCTTTCTTAAACTTTTCAAGTCCAATAATTAAGTACACTACTTAGTTATTAGAAGCCCAATATTGATCCCGAGTTACGTAGGTTATTTATATACCGTGAATACAATAAACATGATATATAAAATGGTACCTCAGTGTATATGTGTGTGACCCCATAGGCTCACATGTGTCTAGCCATATAATTAGTTATTATGACACGAGCATACTCCAACACAACCCTCGATCACCTTCAATTGGTATCAGAGCTTTGTGTGTATTGTGGAAGATTGGTGTCGCGTCTAAGAGTCTCAATCTGTGTTGGAAGATCAGAGAAAGAAGAGTGTTACAACAAATTAGGGATAACAAAACTCTATTAATAGTCGACCCAAACCTGTAGAAAGTAGTGGATAGGTTGGACTGGATGCGTTGGGCTGTTTTGAGCAACGTGTATAAAATGATATCAGTTGCGCTTTGTTTTGGTTCTAAGCAGCAGGTATAAACTGAACAATATTATCTTGGTTTAAATACAACGAATTGGAAACAGTGTTAAACCCGTTGATTGTCTCGTTTGCTTTTAGTTGAGTGATAGCATGATAATTCGAGTAACCATTGACAAGCATACGCGTACTCAATACGAACCAAGAATAAATCTAAGCCATGGCTTAAAGGGCTGGATTGCCCTCCATTACAGACATATTCTCGATCACGAAAAAGATCTAGGATGGTGGTAGGAGAAAGCTCATAACAGCCTGTAAAGGATACCACTTTGACGTTTCATTAGTGGATGTTGACGTCAACAAACTACACCATATGAAGTATACAAATGGAAGTGCTTCTTGGAATTCATAGAGTCTCGGATGTGGTAGATTCAGGCTTACCGACCCCAAGAAGAATAACATTATGAAAGGATTATTGTTTCAATCGATCCCAAAAGATTTGGTTTTACAAATCAAGAATTTGAAAACTAGGAAGGAGATGTGGGAAGCAATAAAAACTCATAACCTGGGGGTTGATCGTGTGAAGGAAGTAAGGCATAAAACCCTAATTACGGAGTTAGAGAATATGAAGATGTTAGATAACGATACTATAGACGCATATGCTGCGAAGTTGTCGGGTATTGCTTCTAAGTCAGCCACGCTTGGAGAAGTCATGTCAGAACTCAAGATGGTAAAGAAGTTTCTCATAAGTATTCCTAGACGGTTTATCCATATCGTGGCAGCCCCATAGTAAGTTTTAGATTTTAGACGATTGAAAGTGTATGAAGAGAGAGTCAAATAAGAAGATAAAGCAAACGACGCTAAAGAGAAATTGCTATATGCTAGGTCTGATAATTCCAACAGGAATAATGACTCAAGCGAAAGAAGAGGACGTGGCTCATACTCTCGAGGTCATGGTAGAGGTCGAGGACGTGGTCAACGCAACTCTTAAAACCAAGGTCAACGTGACTCCTTGAAAAACCGTGAAGATAAAGGGTAAACAAAAGGAGCAACGCGACCTCTCACAAATAAAGTGTTACTGTTGTGATAACTTTGGACATTTTGTTTCAAGATGCCCAGATAAAAAATGAGACTATGAGGCAAACCTTGGTGAGATACATGAGGGAGCTGTGAATCATGAGGAAGGTACGTTCTTTATGATGAACCATGTTCAAGAGGCAATTTTCATGAATGAAGAAAAGTACACTCCACCAAGATTCGAGTCCAAACGGGACGAAGAATGCTGTATGTTTTCTTTCAACATCGGTCTGCTAAGTAAATCACATGACATGTAAATTTACTCTTACTTTTTGGAATTATTTGAAATAAAATGGCGGGTTAGGTTTCGGAGATGTTCGCGTTGTTATGAATATAAAGAAAGGGCTCTATTTTGTTCTAGGGGAAAAATGGTGAACAAAAGTTCCTAAAAGATATTTATTACGTTCTCGCGCTTCTGATGAGGTGTCATTTTATACACTTTTTTAGGGTCGTTTAACCCCCTAAATCATGCATTTATGCCCAAAATAGGTACTTAATCGTTCCTTTTCAGGTATTTCACATTTGGAAGGCATTTGGAAGAATTGCACGTGACTTGGGCTCATTTGGAGAAGAAACGGACAAGACTACAGACCTACAAAAACATCTTCAGATATGGTTCTCAGGAAGTGGGTAGACGGCGTCACAGATTCAACGTGACGCCGTCACAACGAAGACCAAGATGACGTCACAAGATTTCACGACGGCATCAGAGCACATGACCCAGCCCATTATCTAGAATATTCTTTTTCATGACGGCGTCACGACTAAAACGCGACGCCGTCACAACGATTTTCCTATATATACAAACCCGAATTTAGGGTTTTGAGTGTGTAACTTTAGAATAAAAAGAGGGTGCGAACCCTAGTTCGTTTAGTAGCTGTTAGGGATGATTTTAGGGCCTAAAAACCTTATTGTACTTCCTTCAATTCCTGTTCTAATCAAGTAAGGTTTATTTAATCATTCAATATGTCTATGTGTTGTTTGATTCATCTATGTTCTTGCTTTATCTATAACATGCTTGGCTAAACCTTCTATTGTGTTTATTTATGATTGTATGAAACCTAGAATGTAGATCTTAGTGGTGTTGCTTCTTGTGATGGATGTGCATGTTAGGTCTTAGAAAACTAGCTTTTGTCTGTATCGCTGTTGATATGTCTAGGAAAACATGATTGTGTAGAAAGGATACCATCGGGTAACAGTCTTCATACTACCTTGCCCCCTAATATGGTTGATCCACTCTTAATATATTTCACATGCACTTAGTATACTCTTAGGGGCCTTGTAATAGTCTCCATACTACCTTACTTGTGCGTTGCGTTAACGGAATAATAAGTAGACGGCGGGTTCGTATAATTCATTCATGACTTAGGAAATAATTACACAGATCATCACAAGTGTGACAAAGCAACAACACTAGGAGAAGCAATCTAGGGAGTAATACATGATTAAATAAACAGTCTTTTATTATATTGTTATCACCAGTAGCGTAGTTTATATTTAGTTTAATAGCTAAAACCAACCACCTCTCCAATATATGATTTACTTGCTTTCCATAAAACATAAAAAACCACAAAAATAATCTTCCCTCAACCCTTAGAATTTTGGTTGACCGTGATCAAGCCTTCCCAACTTATTCCTCGAGTGAACGATAACAACCCCCCGAGTCTTGCCTATACTACTACTACAACGATTAGGCGCTCTTCCTAGAGAGTTGTAAAACTTCGTATAGAAGTCCTACAAAGACTGCATCAAGTTTTTGGCACCACCACCTGAGGAATAGTTAGGTTGTGATCATAGTTTAGCTTAGTTCTACTCGCTTGAATCCTTTCAAGTAAGAATTTAATTTCCGCTTTTCTTTGTGTGTTTGTTCGTAATTTTCATTGACTATTCCATTCTCCATCATGGAGAGTGCGAATCCATCTTGTTCTACCTCTAATAGGGAGTTTCTTGACCCTAAGAAAAAAGAGGAAATTGAGTCATGGCTCGAGGATAGTAGGATCGTTAACTCATTTGATGGGGCGAATGAAATTGAATACTTTGATACCTTCCCCACCTTAGAAGAATTAGAATATCATGAGTGGCTTTTGAAATACCCTAAACCATCTTAGGTGAAGGCAAAGATAAGAACCGGAAATTTAAACAACATTAAGATCTCTTGCAAGATAGGTCACTTCCTTAAAAGACAAGCCTACATTGATTTAGAATCACCAATTAATGTTATGTCTAAGAAACATTACAATAAGATCCTGAATAAAGGGCTTAAGTCGAGACAAAAACCATCCAACCCTAGTAAGAACATCAACTTTGTAGGAAGAGTCAAGGGTTTAAAAGTTTTCATAGGAAATTTCACATACGAATGTAATTTCATGATTTTGGAGGACACAACTAGTATTATAGATCACCACCTAGGAGAAGTAGTCTTTGGAAAACCATTTGCAAGGAATACTAGTCTCGTTTATGATCAGAAAAAGGGAACAGTTACTTTCAAAAAAGATGACGAGAAAATCACATTTATAATGCCTCATAAGATGATAGACTTTAAGGACATAAATACCGATTCTATACCACCCTCTGTCCTTAAGAATAACGATGACCGTGGGAAAACCTATTACTCAGATAGCCTGACCTTAGGACCCGAATATAAGGAAGACGGAAGTATAAGTAAAGAAATTCGACACCTAGTGAAATTGGAAAGAGAGGCCAAGAGACACAAAAGAGAAGTCACGTAAGGACATGTGACTTCGAGTCTAGCTACCAGACTCGTTAATAAAGAAAAGCGCTTCTTGGGAGGAAACCCAATTTACTTTTCCCGCAAATTAGGAGTGTTATGTGTGTTTTAATTCTTTATAGTTTGTTTTATTGTGTTTGAACTATCTTGTAATCATGCTTTATTTCTCTTTAACCTCGTCTTAATTTCAATCAAAGGTATTTTGCAAATAATAAGTGTAGGGGAATTTATCCTGTTTTTTTGAACCAAGTTCAAACATGTTAAATAAATTGTTTAGATTAATTCACATCATATGCTTGAATTGTCAAATCTCAGGTTTTATGCAACCAATTGTACATGAATTAACTTATAGAATCAAGTGCAGGAAATTTTTCATCGAAAACAAAAATTTCATTTTCATAGAACGGGGAGAAGGCGTTACGATTTACACTTGACGCCGTCACCATGACACCTGTGACGGGTCACAAAAACCCTGACGGTGTCAAACGCCCAGGTCCAGAAAACTTAAAATTTTTAATTATTTTTGAAAATAAAACTTGCATAACATTTAATATTAGTATTCTTCTGTTATAAACCTGCAAAACCTAATGAGTTTAACAATTCTCTCATCCTATCCTTACTGCTTTATCGAGTCAAACCCTAAATTTATATTAGTGTATCACACATTTTATGCGTGGTGTAGTTGTCTTTGTCTTTGATTACAGGTTATATTTGATGAGAAGAAGCTTGGAAGTTCTTAGGAAGTTTCATTGGATGATTCTTGGAGGACGATCTAACCAGTTTTGCATGTTTCTTCTCCATTATTGAGCAAACTAAGGGAGTACTAGTTTCTTTTCCTTGTTTCCTTTTCCCTTTATTCGTTTTCACGGGTACTTCTATAGAACATTGGGGACAATGTTCAACTTAAGTGTAGGAGGAAAAATAAGCCTTAGAAACTATTCTTTCATTTGCCATTTGCTTTGTCCTTAAAATGATGTGCAATATATCGAAACATAACATAAGAGGTAATTTTTACCCAAATTTAATTTTTTATAACACATACCAACGAAAACCGATTATTAATAGCGTCTCATGGATATGAATTTATATGACTAGCATAATAACCCTCAGAATTCCACCCTAAAAATGTGAGGTTCGCCTTTAGATCTTTAGGAATTTGGGTATCTATTATTGATACCCAAGATAGTTTATACCTTTAGCTTTCTCGAGTTAAGGAGTGAGCAGTCACATGTGTCTATTCCGTCGTTACGGATGTGTACGTGTGGTCTTTGTCGCCTTTTCTGGAGCATTGAGATCGGTATTAAATTATATGAGTGTACCGGTAGCATATTAAATTCTAGAACTTGTTATTGTGATGCATCCCGAGACCGCATAGTAAGTATTAGGATTTGCTTGATAAGAGGCATTAGGATTAACCCATGTTTTAAACCTGTAATTGTTATGATGGTCACACCGATCATATAACTATCCCACACCCTTGCCATGCACGCACCTTTAGTGCTGGATACCCCTAGTACAACCCTCAGAGCCTATCATTTTTCATGGTTCTCATAATTTTCTGGTTAATCCGGACTATTAATGAAGAGCATTGTCACCCTTAAACCAATCGTTACACCTAAAAAGCCTTAGCCCACCTTGTATGTACTCATTTTTAGTACATTATTGTGTTTAACCCAGTTAATTATTTAAGTACACGGTTGCTAAATCCTTATCCTTCTAAATACAGTTTTGGGACGATTGGGATTCATGGTAGTATTTATTTCATGGAAGAATGGGGAAGAAAAGTTAAGTTAATACCCCCATATGTTTGTCAAATGATCTCCATGTTATTTTGATCCACCTCAAATCGGGCCATTAGATAGATTGTAAATATCGAGCATGTAAAGCCTCAAGTGTAGGGGTACGTGTTATAAACCCCATGTGATGTATTATGTTATTAAAAAAATGAGAAAAGAAAAAGAAAGAGATTGATGTAGAGTTGTGTAGTGTTTGTATATCTTCGTCCGAGTCTTGGCTTAGCAACCATACCAAAGTGTATTCGTGTAAATAATTAGCTAACCCTTCCACTCCAAATTCACCCAAAGCCACCCAAATGTATCCCATCCATTTTCGTTTCCATTATATGTTATCTTTACACCTACACCCCACAACCCTTTAAAAAGAACTCTTAGATAGTAATGAATAATGCTTGCACCTAGCGGTGGAGGTTTGATCCTTTACCAAGCTTATGGTAATTTATATGCTATGACAAGTAATGAGTGTTGATTTTCCGTTTCCCCCATATGTTATAATTTATTATACAACCGAGTGAAAGAGAGAATCCCCAAACACTTATATGAGGTGCTAGTATATACTTTCCGTGCTGTTAATTATGAGGTCTAGAAGGTTGTGTTGTAAAATACTTTTAAAGAGTAGGTAAAATGACCCCTCATATTGTTATTGTCTAGGTAGAAAAGCCAGCAAATCCCAAGTGTAGGGGTATTTGATGAGGTGTCATTTTATACACTTTTTCGGGGTCATTTAACCCCCTAAATCGTGCATTTATGCCCAAAATAGGTACTTAATCGTTCCTTTTCAGGTATTTCACATTTGGAAGGCATTTAGAAGAATTACACGTGACTTGGGCTCATTTAGAGAAGAAACGGACAAGACTACAGACCTACACCAACATCTCTCAAGATAATGTTCTCAGAAGCTGGAGACGACGTCACAGATTCAACGTGACGCCGTCACAACGAAGACCAAGACGGTGTCACAAGATTTCACGACAGTGTCAGATCACATGACCCAACCCATTATCTAGAATATTCTCTTTCATGACTGCGTCACGACTAAAACGTGACGCCGTCACAGCGATTTTCCTATATATACAAACCTGAATTTAGGGTTTTGAGTGTGTAACTTTAGAATAAAAAGAGGGTGCGAACCCTAGTTCATTTAGCAGCTGTTAGGGATGATTTTAGGGCCTAAAAACCCTATTGTACTTCCTTCAATTCATGTTCTAATCAAGTAAGGTTTATTTAATCATTCAATATGTCTATGTGTTGTTTGATTCATCTATGTTCTTGAATTATCTATAACATGCTTGGCTAAACCTTTTATTGTGTTTATTTATGATTGTATGAAACCTAGAATGTAGATCTTAGTGGTGTTGCTTCTTGTGATGGATGTGCATGTTAGGTCTTAGAAAACCAGCTTTTGTCTGTATCGCTGTTGATATGTCTAGGAAAACATGATTGTTTAGAAAGGATACCATCGCGTAACAGTCTTCATACTACCTTGCCCCCTAATATAGTTGATCCACTCTTAATATATTTCACATGCACTTAGTATACTCTTAGGGGCCTTGTAATAGTCTTCATACTACCTTACTTGTGTGTTGCCTTAACGGAATACTAAGTAGACGGCGGGTTCGTATAATTTGTTCATGACTTAGGAAATAATTACACAGATCATCACAAGTGTGACAAAGCAACAACACTAGGAGAAGCAATCTAGGGAGTAATACATGATTAAATAAACAAAGTCTTTTATTATATTGTTATCACCAGTAGCGTAGTTTATATTTAGTTTAATAGCTAAAACCAACCACCTCTCCAATATATGATTTACTTGCTTTCCATAAAACATATAAAACCATAAAAATAATCTTCCCTCAACCCTTAGAATTCTGTTAGACCGTGATCAAGCCTTCCTAACCTATTCCCCGAGTAAACGATAACAACCCCCCGAGTCTTGCCTATACTACTACTACAACGATTAGGTGTTCTGCCTAGGGAGTTGTAAAACTTCGTGTAGAAGTTCTACGACGACCGCATCAGCTTCGTAGTAATGTGATAAGTCTTGGACAAGCTACAATATCAAGTTGTGATATTTGTATAATAGGGATTTCTTAACCATGCATGATACTTATGGAAGTTTTCTAATTAAAGTCCCGCGAAGTACAAACCGTATCTATAAGACTCAACTAACATTGATGAAGAGTCGTGGTTGTGGCATGTACCACTTGGTCATATCGGCTTTGGTGTGGTGAATTTGATTCAAAAGTTAGCTAAAGGGGTACCAGTAATTAAGCATCAAGATCAAGTATTTGGTCTTGCATGGTTGGAAAGCAAACAAAGAAGTCATTCTCAAAGAAGGCAACTTATAGAGCTTCAAAAATACTTGAGATGGTTCATGGGGATATATGTGGACCAATAACTCCTTCCACTTAAGCAGGTTACTCTGATATCTTAGTTCTTATCAACGATTATTCTAGGTACATGTGGTATTTTCTTTTGAAGCACAAAAGTGACGTGTTTGGAGAAATCAAGAGATTCAAGACGTCAATTGATAATTGAATAGGTAAAGAGATTATAACATTCCATACGGATAAAGGTAGTGAATTTACATCACATGACTTTAATTGGTTTGTGACCAAGAAGGAATAGCACGAATGTTGATGGCTCCTTATGCACTTCAACAAAATGGAATTGTAGAACAAAGAAACCATACTCTACTTGAGATGACTAGGTGTATCATGAGGACAAGAGGCATACCAAATTACTTTTAGGGTGAAGCAGTCTGACATGAAACATACATAATAAATCAAACACCTAAGCGAACATTGGTAGGAGTCACACCATACGAGAAGTTTACGGGGAGAAACCTAACCTTGAAGCCTTAAAGGTATTTGGATGTGTTGCATATGAGAGAATTGTGTCAAAACACTTGAAGAAACTCAATGATAGGTCAAAACCGTTAGTTTATCTTGGTAAGGAACCTAGTTCGAGAGGTTTTTAACTTTATAATCCATATGAGAACAAAATTATAATCAGCGCCTATGTGATTTGTGATGAAAAGAGAGGATGGAAATGGAAGGCTAAAAGTTTGACTCAAACGAGAAAAGAAGAAGTTACTTTTACATTCCTATGGAATGATACAAAAGGGGCTAATTTTCAACAACCACTTAATGAAAATAAAATGAATGAACCTGCTGTACAGGAACAACCTACTCACGACACCCAAGTCACATAATAACTGTTCATGTAGTAGTATCGACAGTACTAAGTACTATTCTAGCTACAGTACTGACAACTGTTCATGCTACAATACCTGATCAAAATGCGCGTCAGGTTACTCTTCACCCCGTGTCAGATCTCGTAATTGCCTGCTACAGTAACTGACGAGGATGATTCTGAAAACAATGATGTTTCTATCATGGTACGACCTTCAACCCACAGCAAAGTGTTACCAATGAGGTTAGTAGATTTCCAGCGCAATGTTCATGAATTAATGTTAACACTTGATGAGGAACCAAGGAATTATAATGAAGCCAAACCGTAATGGCTCAATGTAATGAAAACCGAGCTTGATTCTATTGTAAAGAATAATACTTGGAAACTCGTTCCTCTACCTAAAGGTGTTGTACCAATTGGGTTGAAGTGGTTGTTTAAGATTAAAAGAAACGTGGATGGTTCAGTTATGAAGTACAAAGCGCACTTAGTTGCTAAAGGCTATGTACAACAACTCGGGATAGATTTTGATGAAGTATTCACGCCGGTAGTTCGACTCGAGACCATACGAGTATCGATTGCTCTCGCGGCCGAGAAAGGATGGAAGGTTCATCATTTGGATGTGAAAACGGATTTTCTTCATGGTGAACTAAAGGAAGAAGTGTATGTCATTCAACCTAGGGGATTTGAAAAACTAGGAGACGAGAAAAAAGTATATAAGCTAGCTAAATCATTGTACGACCTAAGGCAAGCTCTGAGGGCATGGAACATAAAGCTTGATAATACTTTAAAGGAGGTGGGTTTTCAACAATGCATGCAAGAAAAAGACGGTTTATAAAGCGGTAACCAATGAAGACTTTATCGTTGTTTCAGTTTATGCTGATGATTTATTCGTGACTGGGACAAGCTAAGATGCATCAATAAGTTCAAGAAAAGAATGACATCATAATTTGAAATGCCAGATCTTGGTGAGTTAACTTATTACTTAGGTATTGAAGTCTCACAATGAAAGGATTACGTGGAGATCAAGCAAGAGAGATATGCAAGGAATATCTTGAAAGATGTTGGTATGGAAGATTGCAATGCAACTTTATATCCATTGGAGAAGGATCTCAAGTTGTAAAAAGTTGAGGATGAACCAGAAGTTAAAACTACCTAATATCAAAAGGTGGTGGGTTACTTGTGTTACCACTTGCACACTCGTCCAGATTTGACTTACTTGGTTAGAGTGGTTAGTTGATATATGCAAACAAGAGAATTACATGCTCGTTCTATAAAATAAATCCTATGTACTTTTAAAGGTACAACTTTGTTTGATGATGAACGTAGTGATAGTAGTCATAATGTTGACATTGATGATGGGTGAACCACTACTGACAAGTTTTATACCTTGGTACGTCGCCTATTACATGGTGCTCATAAAAGCAAACTACCATGGCATTATCTATGTGTGAAGTTGAGTTCATGGCAGCCATTGCACCCGCGCGTCAAGCAATTTGGCTTAGGGAGTTATTGGCGAAAGTGACAGGATTGGAAAGAAAAAAAACTGATAATTAGAGTTGATGACAAATCAACGACTGCATTATCAACGAACCTGGTCTTTCATGAAAGGAGCAAACACATCCACTCGATATCACTTTATTCGTAAGTGTGTGGAGAATGAGCACGTAATTCTTGAGCATGTATCCAGAGAGAATCAAAGAGCAGACCCGTTAACGAAGGTCTTAACACGCATAAGGTTCAAGGAGATGATATCATTACTTGGTGTGCAAGAGTTACCCTCTTCAACTCAGAAATTCAAGGGTTGATTAGTGGCGAATTCCTGATATAGGGATATGGCTTATGCGTGTTGCTTTATATCAGAAGTCCTAGTTGGAGTAGAAGTCTAACAAGTTTACTTGACATGCAAGTAATTATCTTCCAGCCTATTAGATAGTTATTAGGTTAAGTAAAGTGTAATCCTAGTTAGGGATGGAAAAATCATCCAAAATCAATAGGGAAAACTAAAACCCAAACCACTTGGGTCAGGTTCGAGGGCGGGTTTGTGGGTTTGGATGCGGGTTTAGCTATTGATAAAAAAATTAGCCGGGTATGGGTATGGTGACGGGTTCTGGTAATACCCGCGCCGATTACTCATACCCGTACCCATATCCGTTTACCCGAATTCGTACCCGCTTTATTGCTTTTATAATTAATCAGAGTATATACATTATATATAATTTCTTAGAAGTATCTCTATTATTTAAAACATTTGGATGTTATACATGAATTATTCGAAAGCATTAAATCGTTTGATATGGTATTTGTTTTCTTTAACTTAAAAAAATTGAATATATTAGAATGTTTTTCTTTATTTTGTCGGTGGGTTTTAGCGTGCCTTAATCTTGATACCCACCATTTTTTCAATAGAATATTTAATTGAGGATACCTGATACATGTGGGAAACCCGAAAAACCGAAGGATAATATTAACCGGGTACACAATGGGTAGTGGGGGTACGGATGTGGATATTATAAATGGGTGCGGGTACGGGTACACTAAAACCCGCCCTAAACCCGACCCGTTTCCATCCTTAATCCTAGTTATAGTTTAATGTGTATTGTTTAGTCTATATATACCATGAAGGGTAGGGCATTACACTGTATCGATTGAACTTTTGAGTTAGCTTCTTCAATAAATTGTGTGAACGTGGCAACCATCTTGTTCTTTCTTATTCCTATGTTGTGTTCTTCTTTTCTGCTGCTTCTGTTGTATGACCCTCTGATCACCTTCATACTCTACCTAAATGCAAATACCGGTTTGTGTAGGTCCTATAAGGTTTATCAAATGTTGATATAGTCCCGAATAGAAGGTTTATTTCTTTAAAGCTTTTCACTTTCGTATACCTCCAGTTTGGTTTATATGATTGAGTTAGTTAGAGGCACATTTCTGCATTTGATTGTATTTCTATTCATAAACTTAGTGGTTGCAAACTGGGTTGGTTGGCTGAACAATTAAAATAAAGGTAACTTCAGTACAGGGTCTTGTCTAGTTTCGGTCACCTGATAACAATACTTTTCTTTAGTTCTACATGGTTAAATTTTGATTAAAGAACTATGTAATTACATTTATAATCTAATTTGGAAAAAAATAGTTTTTGAGGTTTTACTAATTTTAAATACTTCGTGTAACTTTTAACCCGACCAACTTTTTTTCAGTTTAACAATCTTTGATAGCGTTGCTAGTTTAACAATCTTTGAAAACTAGTATTGGTTTATGTTGAGTCAAAGAAAGTATTGTCCAGAATTGCTTCATGAGTTTGCGTTGCTGGTTTGCAGACCTGTATGACTCCTTTTCCTGAGAACATTGTTCTCAGTCATAAGGAATCTGATGATGATTTCTATCTCTTGAATATAACTAGTTACCAAAAGTTGGTGGGTAAGTTAATTTACTTACCTCTCACTAGATATTTCCTATTGTGTTCCTTGTTTAAGCCAGCACATGCATGCTCCTTTGAAGTTACATTTTAGTAGTGCTCTAAGAGTTCTTAAGTATTTGAAGCTTGCACGAGGTCTTGGTGTAGAATTTTCTATGAATAAAAGTGATAGTATTGTTACTGCATTTTCTTATTTTGATTAGGCAAAGTGCCCTATGACTAGAAGGAAATTTGGTTTCTTGGAAAAGAAAAAGACAAGCTACTCTGTCTAAGTCTTTAGTTGAATATGAGTACACAGCTGTAGCTTTAGTTACTTGTGAGATCATGTGGATTGTAAAGGTTTTAAAAGATTTTGGTATGGATAACTTGGTTCCTGCTAATATGTATTGTGACAACAAGTCTGCAACACAGATTGCAGCCAACCTAGTTATGCATGAAAAAACTAAACATTTTTACATAGATGTTTATTTGGTAAGGGAAAAAGTTCTCAATGGTTTGATAAAGACTTTAAAGGTTAAGGCTAAATCATATTTTGACTAAGGCTCTCGGATATGCTCAGCATTCTTGTTTGGTGAAAAAACTAGGACTGTTGAATATGTTTGTTCCATAAATTTAAGGAAGGGTGTTAAAAATTTATTAGTTCATTTACAAACTTATGGAACTCAAAGGGCTTTTAGTGTAACTTTGTTATAACTAATCTTTAACTTTGGCTGTGTTTGTTAAGTTTGTGAATGTGTAGGGATATATGTGAAATTTATTCATCCTAGAGCTATATAAAATATTGGCTTGTTCTAGGGCTTCAAAAGTGACATATCATCTCTCACAGTTCTCTCAATACTCTCTAGTTTTTATCACAAGTTTCTCAGTTTCTTGTAGTTTGATCAATGATCAATTCGATCTTTGTTAGTCTCTGGTTTTTAGTTTGAAGGTATTGTAGTGTGATTTCATTGTATTGTTTTTGGATTGCATCCGTGTTGGGTACAATCCTTGTCTTTTTGTAATAGTTTGGCAAGCACTCATTTGAGGACTTGTCTACCATAGCTGTAGTAGTAATAAAAAAAATCACTAAGGAGCGGTTGGTTGAATGATTTATTAGATCTGTGCTATTTTTCCAAATAAAATAATGATGTCGTTGATTAGTGTAACTTTTATTTTATTATGCTCTGGATGAGTAACGCAAACACAAAGGTTATTGTTAATACAAATAATGTCTAAAAACGTTATTTATATTTTTCGACTTCTTAATGTTTTGAAGATAACAAAATGTAAAAACGTTTACGATAAAAATAAACGTTTACAAATTATTAATCAATAATTTCCATTTCAAATGTAAATCACTTAAGGTATGTATAAACAAATCATTAAATATGATTAGTGATCAAGAAAATAATTTTTCTTAACCATCACATTTCCACAAAAGTATTTTTACAAAAATAAATATATACAAATTACTTTTTAAATAAAAGAAATGTTTTATTTAAATATAAAAATTCAAATATGGTTTTCCCCCCAAAATAGAAGCTTCCACATCAGATTTAACCTTCCTTACTAAAAGACAAAAATGGGAGCGTCAGTCTACTAGCGGCCCCCTAATAGGCTGGGCGCCCCTCAGATATATCTGGGACCGCCGGGACCGCCTGCAGTAGCCATTGGGTTTTCCTGGCTATAAATACTACACTATTTCCAGCTAAAAAATAAACCTCTTTGCACGAATTTTTTAGTCTTCTTTCTCTCTCTAAAAACCTTCTTTCTCTCACTAAATCTCTTGATCACTAACATTGTTTGATCTTGTTTTAAGTGATCCAATCTCATCTCTCCTCTCCTCTCTATCAAGTGCAAGAGAAGAACATTCGTATTTGCCAAGAAACGAATTGTTGTAGTCTAGTGATTTCTTCTTCTTTCTTCTAAGAACCAAATCTCTATCTTGATTATCTTGTGTGATTGTGTAAATCGGATAGTGTATAAATCCGATAGTGTAGATCTTGTGATTGTGTATTACTTATGAAGTAGTAGATTGGTTCTAGCTAAGATTAGGACTCGACATTTAGCTTAGTGTCAGAAAATAACGTAAGCGAAGTGTTGGGAATTATATTTGAGTTGATAAGACAAAACATATGAAAGATGAAGGACTTAAAAGACAAAGGAGGAATTTTTCAAATGATGGAAAATTACAGAAGATTATTATAAAAATTAGGAAGATTTAGTTGTTTCCTAATACTTATCCTTTGTAAAACCTAATATCTCTATTATATAAAGAGATATAGGTTATTAGGTTTAGGTATACAAGTCGTGAGTTCCTTTACCTAAACACGTGTGTGTGTCAAGATGTAAACACCTAATGTTGTAGGTGTTTTAGGCCTCTAGCAAGATGTAGATGTGCTAGATTGGTTATGTTTTAGCCCCAATATCAATGTTTTATTGATCTTGTTAGGTTACGTAACCGTTCTATAGTTGATCGTGTAGAATTGGGGCTTGTAGTAGTCATTGTAGAAAAGATAATGATAAAAACCTTGTTATGAAATCCATGTTCTTATGCTATTTCCGCTATGCATAATCTTTATGTTCATTGTTATCATTATCCTAGATATAGTTCTAAACAAACTGAGTTACAACGATCTAAGGAGTTATTTAGAACTCCACAATTGGTATTAGAGCCTCGTGGCTCGTGATATCTAGGATCACAAGGTTTTATGGTTAGAATTTCTGTTTTTCTATAAAAAGGCGAATTTGATGAAACTAGGATTTTTAAACCCTAATTCATAAAAACAGGCTATTACAGGGTTTATGGTTATGGGTTTTATGGGTTATGAAACATATGAAAACCCTAAAAGTTTGTGAATATATGCTGCTGTTAAAAGGATTAAATGTTTTTGGTTTAAGTCTGTGATACTGCTGATCTTATTGATTGATTCATACTTATGTTATACTTCTGTCAATGAGAAGTTTGTGCAACATAACAAGCCTGGTGTTTGGGTTTTGAATCTGCTCATAAACAGCAGATGGGTTCATGATTGGCTAAGCAGCAGGTTTAGAGAGGTGGTACAAGACGAACAAAAGCAGGATCAAAGACACAGTAGGTCTGATGGTGATGCGTGCCCTAAAGATGTTAGCGCAACCAGTTTTTAAAGAGCAGTAGTAAGTCAAATGTTTCTACTGCTAGGCTTAATGTGTTTGTACTGTTAAGTGTAAAGCAGTTTGGTAGCAGGTTATGAAAGAAGACAGCAGATTCTTGATTGAATGATTCATGAAGATTACTACTATTTATGTTAAAACAGTTACTACTGTTATGTTTGGTAGATTACTACTGCTGGTTCTTTCACCTTTCTAATACTTTGACATTATTGTTTTTACAAGAGAAGAATAGGTGGTAGGAGGTTATGTTTGAGTGTTAGGGTTTCATGAGATACCCTACGCTATTTTTATTCTTCTCAGGTGTGAACAAGTGGATTGGACCCGGGCTTTAAAAACTGTTTGGACTGAGTATTTGGCAGATGTATTGAGCTGCTGGTATTAACAAATCAAATTCGCTGGATATAGTTGTTACAAGTTGGTTTGTGATTAGTGCTGCCAAGTGTTAATATTGCTGTTTGATTAAGTACGTTTTGGTGTTCGATATTTGGGAGGTTTTGGTATGAATTCTGTAAGCAGTTTCTTGATTATTAATACTGTTAGTATTAAAAGCAGTTAATACTGCTTGGGCTTTAAAAGTCAATACTGCTAGCCTTATGGTTTATACGGCTTGGTAAATTTTAATACTGCTAGCATTAAATTTATACTGGTCGTTTGTACTGCCTGTTATGATCGACATCGGACAAAGAAGAGTTTTTGGTTCTCGGTTGGTTTATGTTCTCGGACAACACACGCTTGAGAGAACTTGGTCAGAACAGTGAAACACAAGGTTGTTTGTTTTTGGTTTTACTGTTTGGATTATGGATTTTGGTTTACATGTCATTAACAAATTTAAAGCCTCATATTTTTGGATTTATTGGATTAATTGGTTACGAAGAGGATTATTTATCACTTATTTAGAGTTGAAGTGGAGTTTCACAGGTTTGTGTTCTTATCATATCTTAAAGTCGAGCCTTGCAAAATTGACTTTGAAGATAACTTGTTCGTGCTTTTTTAAGGTTGTGACGAAGACTTGACAAATCTAGCAAAGGTGTGTGATCTAACTTATGGTTCTCAATGCTCACATTTGCTATCACTTTGGTTATGTGTCTTATAGAAGATGAGGATTTTTGTCAAGAGATTGCGGTCTACTTATATTTCACAGATTTATTTATAAGTTTGACGTCACGTGGATAGTTGTTAGACCCAGTATTATGTGAAGTGATGGTCATTAAGACTCCCAAACCTTGTATTTGTCTAGTGTATGCTCACAGGAATTCTAGAAACTAAACGGGCCTTAGTTACGGGCTTTAAAGCCCGTTAGATATCAAGTCCGGCCTAGAAAGCCCACTTAAACCCTAGGCCGACCATGTTTGATACTATATAAGCCATCTCCTCCTTATGGAGAGGGTGTTGCTCCATTTTTCTCTTTAAGTGAAGTAACCACTTTCTTTTGTTTATCTCTCTCTCTAAAAATTCTCTCTCTCTCTAAACTTGTAAGTACATTCGTGTGTTTGTGTGTGAATTGATAAGCTAACAAGTGGTATCAAGAGCTCATGGTTATCTAGTGATTGTGTGCTTATTTCAAGCTTATTTTCTTGCAAAATTCGTCCTTGTTTTAATCTTAAGCCACAGTTTGCTTATGTTTTTGGTTATTGGTTCTTAGGTGGTGTTAAGCTCAAGCTTCCTATCAAATTCATAGCTTGAGCTTAAACGGGCCTCTTCAAGAATCA
>BQNB010014588.1:0-22236 GCA_026074375.1 Tanacetum coccineum
CTTATGATTGCATGAAAGTTGGATTGTAGATCCTTTTACTGTTGCTTCTTGTGATGAATGTGCGCGTTAAGCTTTAGAAAACTAGCCATACGATATTAAATTGGCATAAACGTCTAGAGAAACGTGAGAAGTGTAGAAAGGATACCATCTGGTAACAGCCTTCATACTACCTTACCCCCAATATGGTTGATCCCTCTTAAGATATTTCAATTGCATATAATACACTCTTACTTGTAATAGTCTTCATACTACCTTACTTATGCGTTGCCTTAACGAAATATTAAATAGACGGCGGGTTCGTGTAATTCGTTCATGACTTAGGAAATACTTACACAGATCATCACGAGTGTGACAAGGCAACAAGATTAGGAGAAGCAATCTAATGAGTAATGCATGATTAAGTAAATACACTATCTTATCATAAAGTTATCACCAGTAGTATAGATTATATTTAGTTTAATTAATTAGTTAATCAACCAACCTCTCAAAACCATTGATTTTACTGCTTTCTATAAAATATAAAAATACAAAAATAATCTCCTTTCAATCCCGTAGATCTCGGCTAAGCCCTGTTCGAGCCTTCCCAACCTATTCCCCTAGAGAACGATAACAACCCCCGAGTCTTGCCTATACTACGCTACAACGATTAGGTACACTGCCTAGGGAGTTGTAAAACTTCTTGTTGAAGTCTTACGACAACCGCATCAAGTTTTTGGCGCCGCTGCGTGGGGAATAGTTAGGTTTCGAACTTAGTTTAGCTTAGTTCTACTCGCTTGAATCCTTTCAAGTGAGATTTTATTTTCGTTATATTAGCTTTCTTGTAGTCTATCTTTTCTTCGTGTTATTTGTTTCGTAAATCATTCTCGTCAACCATCATGGGAGACGCGAATCCTATCCGTACTCTTGGAGATTACTCCAAACCTAGCCACGAGGGCTACAGGAACACCATTGAACTCCCCGAAGGGAACAATGTGGTACCTCTTCGATCCGACACCATCCGGTTGGTGCAAAACGGATGCTCATTCCACGGACTTCGGTCCGAGGATCCAAACCAACACCTCAAGGATTTCTTAAAACTTGTGGACTCACTTGACCTTGACGGTGCAAATAGGGAAAGAACGCGCCTGCGTTTATTTCAATTTTCCCTTCGCGATCAAGCTAGCAATTGGCTTGAACGTCTTCCAGCAGGATCCATCTCCACATGGGAGGATCTTACTACTCGTTTCCTTGCTCAATTCTTTCCACCGGGAAGGACCGCAAAACTCCGCAACGATATCCTGATGTTCCAACAACATCAAGGAGAATCTCTCTCAGAAGCATGGACTCGTTTCAAGGACTTACTCCAAAAAGTCCCTCATCATGGCATCGACCTTTGGCTCCAAGTCCAAATCTTTTATGACCATGTCACTCCCGCCACAAGACGAACCATTGACCAATCGGCCGGTGGTAAGCTTCGTGACAGAAACGCCAAAGAATCCTGGGCATTATTAGAGGACCTCGCCCTCTATGACAACGAAAGTTGGAACGACCCAAGGGATTTCGCTAAGCCGGTCAAGGCAATCTCTTTGCCTCAAGATGTCCCGAGTACATCCGACCGCCGCCTCATCGAGCTCGAACATCAAGTCCAACGCTTGATGGAAGCCTACATTGCTCCGATGCAACCTACTCAAGTGAACAAGATCACTTCTTCATGTGAGATATGTAGTGGTCCCCACGACACTCAGTATTGCATGGAAAATCCCGAGCAAGATTTTGTTGATTATGCATTCTCGCGTACCAACGAAACGGGAAGTAGGTAGTTCGCTATGAACCAAGGACCAAGAAGCTTTAACGAAGCCGCCAATGCTTATAAAGGAAAGACAAACTTTAACTAGGCACACGCCTAAACATTTATGAGCCCATGGAACGGCTCGTTCTCCACCTACTCGTCTAATTGCCAAACGAAGCTTGAGAAGGCACTAATTGATTTTGACTCTCATCAAGAGAGAAGACTATCCAACCTAAGAACTCAACTTGGACAACAGCAAGACGACATGATCAGTAAAAATAATCTTTTACAGAAAACCATTTCTGAAAAGCTTGATAACACTCCTATTCGTAAAACTACAGGAAGCCTCACAGCTCAAATGAATTTTACGTCTACCAACTACCCTACAAAAGAGGAGTTTTGAGTCAATGGAATCAAAAGGCCATCAAAGTTACTCTCCCCTAAATATCTGTCTCGGTCATCCTTAGCAGAAAAAAATAAAAACCCTTCATCCCCAACACGTGTTCACTTCGTTAATTCAATCGTTATTCTAGATAAGGAAGAGGGAAATGTGAAGTCTAGTACAACCGAGTACAAGGATCACAAGATGACAGTGGAAAGCGAAGAGGAGTTCGAGGAAGAAACTGAAGAAGAAGAGGAAGATAGCCCATAACACTTTGACACTTTCCCCACTATGAAAGAATTAAGGTATCACGAATGGGTCCTGAAAAACCCTTGACCCCCATTGGTAAAGGCCAAGATTAGGACCGGGAACTTGAATAACGTTAAATTTTCTTGCATGATTGGCTACTTCGACAAAAAGCAAGCCTATTTAGATATGGAATCACCGATCAATGTAATGTCTAGGCTTCATTATAATTGGATCATGAGCAAAAGGTTGGAGCCATGGAGGAAACCATCAAACCCTAAGAAAATTTTCAATTTTGTGGGGAGAGTTAAGGGGTTAAAAGTTTTTGTTGGGAACTTCACTTACAAATGTGACTTCGTGGCACTTGAGGATACTACTAGTGTCATAGATCATGACCTAGGGTCAGTTGTATTCAGAAAACCGCTCGTGGAAGCAACCGGGCTCGTTTACGACAAGAAGGAAGGAACAATCATGTTTGAAAAAGATAAGGAAAAGATTGTGTTTAAAATGCCCCACAAGATGGAAATATTTAAACACATAGATTTTACGGACATATAAACCGATCGCATGCCTCCTTTTGTCATAGAAAGTGACGATGATAACCGTAAAAAACCCACTACTCTGATAGCTTAGATTTGGGACCCGAATACAAGCATGATGAAAATGTATGCAGAGCCATTCAGAGCTTGATAGCCATGAAGGCCAAAAGAAACAAGGGAGAAGTCACGTAAGGATGTGTGACTTCAAGTCTAGCTACAAGACTCATAAATAAAGAAAAGCGCTTCTTGGTTATCGCATGTTAGGAGTGTCTTGTATTTTAATTCTTCTTGTTTATTCTTTTATGTTTGAATTCATGCTTTTGTAATCATGCTTTGTTTTGTTTTTAACCTCGTCTTAATTTCATTCAAATGTATTTTGCAACAAAATAAGTGTAAGGGAAATATCCGGTTTTTAAGAACCAATTCAAACATATTAAATAAATTGTTTAGATTAATTCGCGTCAGTTTCGAGTCATATGATTGTATTGACTAATCTCAGGTTTCATGCAGTAATTCATACAGGAAATAACTTATATAATCGCGTGCAGGAAATTTTTCAAAGAAAACAAAAAGAAAATTCTCTTAGAGGCTGGAGACGGCGTCAGGATTTATCCTGACGGCGTCGTAAGCCCAGCTACAGGAAAAATTGAATTTTTTCAAGTATTTTTGAGAAATGATTTGCACAACATTTAAAATTTGTAATTCTTTTATAAACCTGCAGAAACCTATGATTATATCATTACTCTCATCCTATCTTTACTGCTTTCATAGAGTCAAACCCTAAACTCTCATTGTATTTATATCTATCCCGCCGATTTTATGCTTGGTGTAGTTGTCTTTGTCTTTGATTACAGGTTATATTTGATGAGAAGAAGCTTAAAAGTTCTTAGGAAGTTTCATTGGATGATTCTTGGAGGATGATTTAACCAGTTATCGCATGTTTCTTCTCCATTATTGAGCAAACCAGGGGAGTACTAGTTTCTTTTACTTGTTTTCTTTTCCTTTTATTCGTTTTTACGGGTACTTCTATAGAACATTAGGGACAATGTTCAACTTAAGTGTAGGGGGGAAATAAGCCTTAGAAACTATTCCTTTAATTGCCATTTGCTTTGTTCTTAAAATAATGGGTAATATATCAAAACATAGCATAGACAGTAATTTTAACCCAAATTTAAATTTTTTTATGACACATACCGACAAAAACCGAGTATTAATAGCGTCTCATGGATAGGAATGTATATGACTAGCACAAAAACCCTCAAAATTCCACCCTAAAAATGTGAGGTTCGCCTTTAGATCTATAGGAATTCGGGTATCCATTTTTGATACCCAAGATAATTTATACCTTTAGCTTGTTCGAGTTAAGGTTCGAATGTAGTCATATGTGTCTATTCTGTTGTTATAGATGTATACGTATGATCTTTATCGCCTTTTTTGGAGCATTGGTATCGATATTAAATTATATGAGTGTACGAGTAGTATATTAAATTCTAGAACTTGTTTTTGTGATGCATCCCGAGACCGCATAGTAAGTATTAGGATTCGCTAGACAAGAGGTACTAGGATTAACCCATGTTTTAAACCTGTAATTGTTATTATGGTCACATCGACTATATAACTATCCCACACCCTTGCCATGCACTCCTTTTTAGTGCATGATACCCCTAGTACAACCCTCTGAGCCTATCATTTTTCACAGTTCTCATAATTTTCTGGTTAAGTCGGACTATTAATTAAGAACATTGTCAACCCTTAGACCAATCGTTACACCCAAGTTGCCTTAGCCTACCTTATTTGTACTCACCTTTAGTACATTATTGTTTTAACCCAAGTTAATTATTTGAGTACACGGTTGCTAAGTCCTTATCCTTGTAAATACAGTTTTAGGACGATTGGGATTCATGGTAGTATTCATCTTATGAAGAATTGGAGAAGAAGTAATTTGTTACCCCAATAGTGCTCAATAAGCTCCATGTTATTTTGATCCACCTCAAATCGGGTCATTAGTTAGATTATAAATAATCGAGTATGTAAAAGTTCAAGTGTAGGGGTGTATCTATAAACCCCCATGATGTATTATATGTTTAAGCAATGGCAAAGCAAAAGTGCACGGAAAAAAATGTATATAAAAAATTGTATAAAAAAGAGTGAAAAAATGTACGGGCTGCCATTTGCTTATGTTTATATTAGAGTCAAGAAAAGAAAAAGAAAAGAGATTGGTGTAGAGTTTTGTAGAGTTTGTATATTTTGTCCGAGTCTTTGGCTTAGCAACCAAACCAACGTGTAGTCTTATAAATAATTTGCTAACCCTTCCACTCTAAATTCACCAAAAGTCACCACCTAAATATATCCCATCCATTTCCGTTTTCGTTAATGTTATCTTACACCTACACCCCACAACCCTTTAAAAGACCTCTTAGATAGTAATGAATAATGCTTGCGCCTAGCGTTGAAGGTCTGATCCTTTACCAAGCCTATGGTAAGTTATATGCTATGACAGATAATGAGTGTTTATTTTCTGTTTCCCCGTAGTTGTTATAATTTATTATACACCCAAGAGAAAGAGAGAATCTGAAACACTTATGTGCGGTACTAGTATATACTTTCCGTGCTTTTAATTACGAGGTATAGAAGGTTGTGTTGTAAAATACTTTTAAATAGTAGGTTAAATGACCCCAATATTGCTATTATCTAGGTAGAAAAGCCCATTTGCTTAAGGACAAGCAAATCCTAAGTGTAGGGGTATCTAATGAGGTGTCATTTTATACACCATTTTGAAGTTATTTAACCCCATAAATCATGCAAATATGCCCAGATTATGTGCTTAATCATTTGTTTTTAGGTTTTTAGCACTTGGATGGCTTTTGGAGGAAATACACGTGACTTGGGCTCATTTGGAGAAGAAACAGACAAGATTACGGACCTACACCTAATCTCTTAAAGATTTATGCATACAGTGGATGGAGACGGCGTCGCAGGCATAAAGCGACGCCGTCTTGATCTATCCAGTGACGACGTCAGGAATTTCACGACGGCGTCAGGACGTGGCTAACTTAAAGAGGATCTAGAATCATCTATGTGGCGACGGCGTCAGGATTTCTAAGCAACGTCATCGCATCGATATCTCTATAAAAATAAAACCGTTTTTAGGATGAAGTGTGTAACTTTATATAAACCTAGGGAGACGAACCCTAGTCATTCTAGCAGCCTTATAGGTCGTTTTAGGGCCTCAAAACCCTATTGTACTACCTTGAATCAATGTTTTAGTCAAGTAAGGTTATTTATCATTAATCATTCAATATGTCTATGTGTTGTTTGATTGATTTATCTTCTTGCTTTCTTTATAACATGTGAGGCAAAACTCTCCTTTGTATTTATCTATGATTGCATGAAACTTAGGATGTAGATCCTTTTGATGTTGCTTCTTGTAGATAAATGTGCGCGTTAGGCTTTAGAAAACCAGTTTTTGTTTGTATCGTTGTTGACATGTATAGGGAAACGCGAGTGTGTAGAAAGGATACCATCGGTAACAGTCTTCATACTACCTTACCCATTATATGGGTGATCCCTCTTAAGATATTTCACATTCATTTAATATACTCTTAGGGGCCTTGTAATAGTCTTCATACTACCTTACTTGTGCGTTGCCTTAACGGAATATTAAATAGACGGCGGGTTCGTGTAATCCATTCATGACTTAGGAAATACTTACACAGAGCATCATAAGTGTAACAAAGCAACAGATCTAGGAGAAGCAATATAAGGAGTAGTGCATGATTAGGTAAATACATTTGTTTATCATAAAGTTATCACTAGTAGATTAGATTATAATTAGTTTAGTTATTAGTTAAACAAACCAACCACTCAAACCATTGATTTACCTGCTTTCTTATAAATATAAAAATACAAAAAGAATCTTCTCTCAACCCCTAGAATTCTGTTAGACCGTGATCAAGCCTTCCCAACCTATTCCCCTAGAGAACAATAACAACCCCCGAGTCTTACCTATACTACACTACAACGATTAGGTACACTGCCTAAGGAGTTGTAAAACTTCTTGCTGAAGTCCTCTACGACCTCCACACCAAGTTTTTGGCGCCGTTGCGTGGGGAATAGTTAGGTTTCGATCATAGTTTAACTTAGTTCTACTCGCTTGATTCCTATCAAGTGAGAATTTTAATTCCAGTACATTAGCTTTCTCGTAGTCTATCTTTTCTTTGTGCGTTTGTTCGTAATTTTCATTAACTATTCCATTCTTCGCTATGAAGAATGCGAATCCATCTAGTTCCACCTCAAATAGTGAGTTTCTTGATACTAAGAAAAAGATAGAAATTGAGTCATAGCTTGAGGATAGTAGGATCATTGACTCGTTAGTCGGTTCGAATGAAATAGAATACTTTGATACCTTCCCCACCTTAGAGGAATTAGAATATCACAAGTAGCTCTTGAAATGCCCCAAACCATCTTGGGTTAAGGCAAAGATAAGAACCGGAAACTTAAATAACATTAAGATCTCTTGCATGATTGTTCACTTCCTTAAAAGACAAGCTTACATCGATCTAGAATCACCAATTAATGTTATGTTTAAACAACATTACAAAGGGATCATGAATAAAGGACTAGAGTCGAGACAGAAACCATCCAACCCAAGTAAGAACAGCAACTTTGTAGGAAGAATCGGGGGTTTAAATGTTTTTGTAGGAAATTTCACGTACGAATGTAATTTCATGATTTTGGAGGATACCACTAGCATTATAGATCACCAACTAGGGGAAGTAGTCTTTGGGAAACCATTTGTAAGAAAAACTGGTCTTGTTTATGATCAGGAAGAGGGAACAGTTACTTTTGAAAAAGATAATGAGAAAATCACATTTAAGATGCCTCATAAGATAGAAGCGTTTAACCATATAGACTTTAAGGATGTAAATACCAATTCTATACCACCATTTGTCCTTGAGAATAACGATGACCGTGGGAAAACCTATTACTCGGATAGTCTGACTTTAGGATCCGAGTACAAAGAAGACGAAAGTATAAGCACGGAAATTTGACACCTAATGAAATTGGAAAGAGATGCCAAGAGAAACAAAGGAGAAGTCACGTAATAACATGTGACTTCGAGTCTAGCTACAAGACTCATAAATAAAGAAAAGCGCTTTTTGGGAGGCAACCCAATGTTTATTTTTCTCGCATATTAGGAGTATCTTGTGTTTTAATTCTTTATTGTTTATTTTACTATGTTTGAATGAATTTTGAAATCATGTTTTGTTTGTTTATAACTTTGTCTTATTTGCAATCAAATGTATTTTGCAACAAAATAAGTGTAGGGGAAATATCCGGTTTTTAAAACCAATTCAAACATATTTAAAATAAATTGTTTAGATTAATTCGCGTCCGTTTCGAGTCATATGATAGCAATGATTAATTCTAGGTTTTTATGCAACGCTTTTTTGCTTTCTTCAGATTTAACGCATAAAATGGTGCAGGAAATTTCTCTTTAAAAAACAAAGATGAATTTTTTGCATACCATGTAAACGGCGTCGGGATTAACACCCCAGACGGTTTGTGTCGTGTCTCCAGCAATGTTAAAATTCTAATTTTTTTTCAAATTATTTTTGGAAAAATAGAATGTGCAATACTTAAAAGTTGTATTTAGTTGTAAACTGCAGAAAACCTATGTTACATCATTATCTCGCATCCTATCTTTACTGTCTTTTCATAGACTCAAAACCCTAAACTCTCATTGTATTTAATCTATCCACCGATTTTAGCTTGGTGTACTTGGTCTTTGTCTTTGATTACAGGTATATTTGATGAGAGGAGCTTGGAATGTTCTTGGAAGTTTCATTAGACGATTTCTTAAGGATCGATTTAACTAGTTATCGTAAGTTTCTTCTCATTATTGAGCAAACCGGGGCAGTTAAGAGTACTAGATTTTCTTTTCTTGTTCTTCTTTTCCCTTTATTCTTTGTACCGGCGTACTTTTATAGAGCCATTGGGACAATGTTCACGTAAGTGTGGGGGAAATACGCCCTAAGAAACTATTCCTTCATTTGCCATTTGTTTGCTCTTTAAAATGATGGGTATATATCAAAACATAGCATAAAAAGGTTATTTTGACCAAAATTTAACAAAACTTAGGACCACATACTCGACGAAAACAAGTAGTATTAATAGCGTCTCATGGATAGGAATGTGTATGACTAGCACAAAAACCCTCAAAATTCTCCCCCAAAAATGTGAGGTTCGCCTTTAGATCTATAGGAATTCGGGTATCCATTATTGATACCCAAAATGATTCCACCTTTAACAATTTTAAGTTAAGGTTCGAATGTAGACATATGTGTCGATTCCGTCATTATGGATGTGTACGTATGATCTTTGTCACCTTTTCTGGAACATTGAGATCGGTTTAAAGAATCATATGAGTGTCCGGTAGTGTATTAAATTCTAGAACTTGTTTTTGTGATGCATCCCGAGACCGCATAGTAAGTATTAGGATTTTCACCCATGTTTTAAACCTATAATTGTTGTTATGGTCACATCGATCATATAGCTATCCCACACCCTTGCCATGCACTCATTTTTAGTGCAGGATACCCCTAGTACAACCCTTCGAGCCTATCTTTTTTCACGGTTCTCGTAATTTTCTAGTTAAGCCGGACTATTAATGAAGAGCATTGTCACCCTTGAACAAATGTTACATCCCAAATCGTTAGACACCAGTATGTACTCGTTTTTCGTTACATTATTGTTTGTAAACCAAAGTTAAGTATTTGAGTACACGGTTGCTAAGTCCTTATCCCTTGTAAATTACAATTTTAGGACGATTGAGGATTCATGGTTAGTATTCATTCTTTGAAGAATTGGAGAAGAAAGTAATGTATTACCCACACTAAGTGCTCAATAAGCTCCATGTTATTTGATACACCTCAAATCGGAGGGCAATAGTTAGATATTAATAATCGTGTATGGTAACGTTCAAGTGTAGGGGTGTATCGTATTAACCCCCATGATGTATTATATCTATTTAAGCATGGCAAAGCAAAAGTGCACGGAAAAAAAATGTATTAAAAAAATTGTACAAAAAAGAGTGAAAAATGTACGGGCTGCATATGCTTATGTTTATTATTAGAGTCTGAAAAGACAAAGAAAACGATTGTGTGTAGAGTTTTGTAGGATAGATGTTTTGTTGTAACACCCAAATTTGGGGGGGGTCGCCAGGGAATAAGGGTCGGGGGTGTTACTTCTCCGATCAATAATCACAAGATTATATATAGAACGACCACAAAAGTCGTGAACAGATCATTGTTTTAACAACGTAATTGTTACATAAGCCCGAAGCTTAACTTGTTCACTTGTTCAAAGTACAAAGATTTCTAGCCCATGGTTATACAAAATGTATTGCGACAAAATCTTTATTTCATGATATCCCAATCAAAACCACCAATGTATCCCTTGTACCTCTTGCTTACTGATCCCCTGAAAAACATTGCTTTAGAACGTCAACAATAACTTGTTGTGAATTCAGAGTCTTGATAAATCATATATTGTAGGACCACAAGATTTCCCAAGTGTATGATAAATGCAACAGATGCTATATTCTATAAATGGAATTACGTTGCTCTAAGCCTCCTGGACACTGGAGCTTGCTTGACGTGTATGAATACAATATATTAATGGTTTATACATTGCCCCGTGGTGATGTTCTAAACCGCACATCCTATATTCGACATGATTATACTTCTCGTTTGTCAGTGATAGCTATCACTGATAACGGGGTTGTCAACCAATAGATCTTTTAATACATTCGCGCTCACAAATCCCGCAATTGACAGTTCATGATAATGGGTATATATGGGTTATGCTACATAGGCAACACGTAATAATAACATGAAACTTAACCACTTATGTCTGATTGTAACGCATTGCATGTTTTTCACCCCAAAAACTTTGTAAAACAAAAAGCATGTAAAAACGTGGGGCTATGAATACCTTGAGTGAGTTACATGACAGTATATTCAATAACGCGTACGCCGAATTCGATCAAATGCAACTAAAGAAATTAAGCTCGTTAAGAATAATCACATTAAGTACTCCTATCACGCATAAGTCTATAAGCTAAAATCACCATAAAATGTTTGAGTGGGTAAAACATGGTTTATAAAATTTAACATTTATAAAACTA
Source organism: Tanacetum coccineum (assembly GCA_026074375.1). Taxonomy (NCBI): domain Eukaryota; kingdom Viridiplantae; phylum Streptophyta; class Magnoliopsida; order Asterales; family Asteraceae; genus Tanacetum; species Tanacetum coccineum. The sequence goes on from BQNB010014588.1 coordinate 11,124, forward strand.
TTACTTTTGGTTTTAATAATCGTCATAACTTTCACGTTTTTAATCCGTTTCTTGCGTTTCTTATGCCCATCTCTTCGTATTAAGACGAGTTATCATAATTTGATATTTTCCATATTTTGACCCCCTGGTGAACAGTAACTTTTACTGTTCACATCAGACGTAAGTCTTATTTAACTCGTATTTGTTGTCGTAAAACCCGTAAATGTCGTATTTTATTCGTTATAGCTCCGTTTTTAACGATTCTTTCGAGGACGTTCTCGTATTTGAAAGTTCTATAATTTTAGGAGGTTTACAAAAATATAACTTTCTGTCATGAACAGTAACTTTTATAAAAATAGTTTTATAAAAGTATTAATTATCGTAAACTCGCGAAAATTATATACTCGTTCTGTTATTAATTGAAAAATACGGATTCTTATCATTTGAATCTAAAATATGTGTGGATTATTTTTGATAAATATCCCACTTGCTGTTTTACAATTTTTATTAAAATGTTTTTATAACAATTCATTTTACAAACTCCGTTTATTATGTTTAACTCGTTTTTAACGTAACTTTTTCGTTATTAATCCGTTTGACAAGTTTCTTACCTTTTCGGAATCGTCGTGAAATGTGTTATCTTATAAAAATATAAATTAAATATGTTTTATTTCGAATTTTGGGCAGAATGTTTGGTTGAACTTGTTGAATCCATTTTTAACCTTTTCTTTATACTTTATCACTTTTGTATTTTACCACAAGTCTCATATACCATATATGTTATAAATCATACATATATTAAGTGTCCATTGTCCATAGTTGTCTTCTTGTCCAACTTCACAAGTCCATCATTATACTTTATAGTTATAAACTTATAAATAATCCTTTTATTATACGTTCATATATCAGCATTTTCCATACAAACCATAAGTGTACTACATGTTTTCTTAATTTGATATTAACCTCATTTGATGATCATATAACCATCAATTATAAGCTCCATAATTACTCACATGTCATTAGTATTTTCTTTCACTTTGGTAACATATTAAGCAAATATTAAAAACCCTAATTGAACCCTTAATCATGTTTACACCAAACTACATGCTACATAATTTTAATCATCTATTTTTAAACATGATATATGTACTAACACAACATATATAAAAGTAATCCATGTGATCATTTCAAAGTAGAATCTCATTTTCATGATAAAATCCTAAATGGTGAATTTACAGTAACATAGAATAACATATGCAGAAAAAATATAAAAGAAGAGCACTCAAGGTTTTAAAGTAGGACCTTATGATGGAATTGATGATGGTGACAAACAACATGCCTAAAACCCTTGTTTAGCCTAAAATCCTTAGCTTGCACAAAGGAAACACTAGCTTTCCTCTATAAAAAACCTTAGCTTTCTTTCACTGCTTAATACTGGGAAATGCTTAGGCAATGTTTGGAAAATACCTTAGAATGTTTATAATAGATGTGTATAAGTGCTGTTGGGTTGTAGAAAATTTGCTCATGGATTTTGGTTGGGGATGGGTTTTTTTTAAGCGTGGCCTATTGTAGAGAAAAAGGGGAATTGTTTGTTTGTGGTTTACATTGAACAGCTCACTTTTTAGCTACGCGGATTTAAATTAATTCATGAATCACAAGCTCAAACCGCGTTTCAATACCTAAAATAAATAGTATATTTATCGACGTGTCAATGACTTGATATAACACAGGGTGTTATAGATTCCTCTGTTTAACGACGCATTGATTTTCCTCAAGGCTCACAATGCGGACTTGACGACGGTGTGTTTGTGGTCTTGGTGAAGAGGTGATGGATATTTCTTTTGAATTGGTCTTCACGTTCCACGTGAATCAGGACCTCCTCTTGGAGTTCCATCGAACTTTGACTAATGGGATACGACTCTTCGCTTCAAACGTTTAACTTCCGGCCCACTTTTTACCGGTTTCTCAACAAATGGAGTTTGGTATCCACCACCCCACAAATTAAGTCCATCCACGGACCGGCTAATTGGTTCGTTCGGCATGACATTTTTCAGATTAGATACGTGAAATGTTATTCTGGACTTGCTCAAATTATTCTGGAAGTTCAGCTTGTAAGGCAACTTCTCAACTCTTTTATTACCTTGAAAAGGTAACATACTAGGGTTCAACTTCCCGTTTTGCCAAAACGTAGAACCTTTCCAAGGCGAAACTATAAGCATAACTCGATCCACGACTAGGAATTCATTGGTTTACGTATCAAATCCGCGGAAACTCTTTTGTCGATCACGGCAGCTTGCATTTCTCTGCATGATTAGATGAATTTTTCTCAGTGGGTCTCTTGAATTCGTTTCTGGACGAGTATTTTGAGCTTCTCATCTTCAGTCCAACAATTAGGGTGGAACGACCACTTTCGACCATAAAGTGCTTCAAATGGTGCGGCCTTGATGCTAGCGTGATAGCTATTGTTATATGAGAACTCGACTAATGGCAAATGGTTAACCCAACCCTTTCCAAAGTCGATCGCACAAGCACGCAGCATATCCTTGAGAGTTTGAATGGTCCTCTCGCTTTGCCCGTCTGTTTGTGGATGGTACGCAGTACTCATATCTAAATTAGTACCCAAAGCATTTGAGTGACCTCCAGAAATTTGATGCGAATCTTGGTCACGATCACAATGATTGAGACGGGTATTCCATGTCTCGTGACCACCTCCTTTAGGTACAATCTTGCAAGTTTATCCAAAGGATCGGTCTCTCTCATTGGTGTGAAGATCGCAGACTTAGTGGTCGGTCACACGAACACCCAGATTGTGGCATAGCTTAGAGAAGTTCTTTGGAGATTTTGTGACAAAATCCATAGTGATGTTGTCCCACTTCCATTCGGGTATCTTAGGTTGTACCAACAATCCTGATGGCCTTTGATGTTCGGCCTTGACCTTAGCACAGGTCAAACACTTGTTAACATAAGTGGCTATGTCGGCTTTCATGTTGGGCCACCAATATAGCTTCTTCATGTCTTGGTACATTTTGTCGGCACCGGATGAATAGAGTATTGATTTATGGACTCGTGCATGATTACAGTCCGTAAATCACCATTACAAGGTAACAGTCCTGCCATTGATGGCACAGGGGTTCCTATCCGCACGTGGTTCTAACTTTTGTTCTTAATTGCGTCTGGAAATATAGCGTGTCTTCAACTTTCCCCGACGTCTTCACTTTAATGTTCTCTGGTTTTCGCGCTCTGTCTGAGCATTTTAGATCTGTTTGGAAGATTCAAGCTAATAGTCATAACCAAGGCTCGAACTTTGTACGTTGGTTCTCATTCTTTCCTGCCAAAGCAATCAGCAACTAAATTGCTTTCCAGGGTCGATAACGAATATCGCAATCATATCACTTAGAACTCTTACATCGGCCGTTGCCCTCATGTTCAATCTTGTTGATCTAAAATGTGTTGCAAACTATTGTGAGCGGGTGAACACGTACACTTTGTGCCTATAAATAATGTCTCAGATTTGTAAGAGCGAACACCACGGCACCAAAGTTAAATCATGAGTTGATGTAGTTCTTCTCATGAATTTTTTTGGGGATGGGGGTCGGGGAGGCTGGCGCATTGCTTCGGGGGTGGGGAGGGGGGGGGGAGGGGGGGGAGAGGGTGGGGGCGCGGGGCGTGTTTTCGGGAGGGGGGTGGGGGTTGGGGGGGGGTGGGTGGTGGGAGGGGGTGGGGTGGTGTTGATGGGGGTGGGTGGGTTGTGGGGTGGGGGGGGGTTTGGTGATTAGTGGTGGGGTTGTTGGGGTGGTGGAGGTGGCGGGTGTCTGGGAGGGATGGATGTTTGTGTTCTGTGGGATGAAAGTGGGGGATGGATAGGGGGTGCGGTTTGGGTGTTGTGTTGGTACGGAACGGGGGGGCGTACTCTGGTTCTAGCGTTTTTAGATGGTGCGGGGACTTGTTGGTTTTTGGAAGGTTGGCTTTGCAGTTTGATGTTGTAAGACTCGAGGTGTTGGGGTTTGTGTGGAGGGGTGTTGTTATGGGGTTGGGGTTTTTATGCGGTGTCATGGGGTGGGTAATAGGAGTTACTGGAGATGTATGGTGTTAGGGTTGTGGAGTGGGTAAGTGTGATTGAATATGTATGGTGGCATAGTTTTTTAGATATCATTATTTGTTGGGGCGGTAAGCGGTGGGATTTATACGTTTGGTCATTGGGGGGCTGGTTGTTGGGGGGTGGGTTGGGGGGTTGGGGATTTTGTTGATTTAGGGACGTCCTCCGGACACGGATGTGGGTTGGAGGTGGTTGTTTTATGAGGGGTTTTGGTAGGGTTTTGGTGTGGAGAGGTGTTGGGTTTTGTTCTGAATGTTGATAAATTTGAATTTGGGGAGGGCGTCGTTTGGTGTCTGGTTCTGGGGTGTTGAAGGATATGTGGTGGGGGGGGGTTGTTGTGGGTGGTTTATGATATTATCTTGGATTTTGGGTAAGGATATAGGTGGTTTTGATGTGCGTGGGTTTAGGGGCGGCTTGAACGTTTTTGTCTGTTTGGTATTCTGTGTGCAAACTTATATATATGATTATGTGGTCCCAGGTAGTTAGGCGAATTACTCTGTTCGGAGTAGACTAGGGCGTTCTTCTTTGAGGGAGGTACGAGGCTTGGGTGTGGGAATATAGTGGGGGTAGGGGTGGGTGGGAGGTGCGACAGGGAGAGGATGGGATGATTGTGTTAATTTTCGTCTTTTTGGGAAGGCTATTTGTGATTGGTGGTGGGTAATGGTTTGTATGAGTAGGGTGGAGTGGGGGGGACGTCATAGTTATGTCATCCGCCAATGTTGGGTATTTTTTCTTGGTGGGTGTATGTTGTGTGTGGTCGGTTTGTTTTTGTTATTTATGATCTGTGGTTGGAGACTTTTTAATGGTTGATGTTTGAAATAAATTATATGATTTAATAGTGTGTTAAGTCTTTTTGTTTATATTTACTTTTTTGTTTTTTTTATCAGATTCCTACCTAAAACTTAATTTTCTTTATCTTTGTTTCCAGAATATTATATTTATCTTCCTATATCTGAGTGTATTATTATTATTATATTCCACACTATCAAACTTTTTCATACGTTCTTTCATATAAATTTTAACAATTTAATTTAATAATCTCATAGAACTTACGTTATCCCCTTAAATTTGTTATTATCAATTAATTTTATCCTTTTATACTTATCTATGCTTCAGTTACATTTATTTCTCACTTTAGTAAATGGCCTCGTGATCAGATGCAACTAGATCTTATGGTGACGATGCATAAGCCTCCCAAGATATGACTCCAACTCCTAAGTCTCCCTCGACGCGATCAATCACGATCCTACGAACTGACGAAACTCTCCTGTGAAAGTGCACATGTGAAGACGAAGGCTCCACACGATCCCTTCTATAATATCCATAATCATACACGAATCTTGGAGGATTCTCCAACTCTCCAAAAACTGATAGATCGCCTCAGCCATCTAGCCCTGTCTCCACTAGCCTAACAAAACTGATCGGCTCCAACCGTCCCCTGAGCAGGTCTCGATACCCATATTCGTATTCAATGACATCTCTAGTATTTTAGTAACAGGCAGTAGGAGAACCCTCTACAGCTGCTATACGGTCTCCTCCTCTAAACTAACGGTGCAAGTCATAGGGTCGATTACACTGCCTCAGCCGTTTTCTCTGTTGGTGTGCTAGGCGCAGTCAGCCTCATACTCCTGTCTGTGTCATCTGTGGCATCTCTAATGTCGCAATATCCCAACACGTTCTCCATTCCACAATCCCCATCATCATACCTAACTCACATCAACCTACCAGTCTTTGTAGGGCCAACCTCGACGTCCTCCTCTAAGCTAGCCTCTGATGAATATGAATCTTGAACCTCTTACGAGGGGGTAAGTGATCAGCACGGGTAGGAGCTAATGATCCTTAAACTGCACATGGATATATGATATCTGAATCAGAAACGTTGTGACCTAATCTCTTACGAGTATGGTCCTGCCGACTGTGGAGATTGAATGCATGGGTCTCTCTGTAAGAATCTCTGCTGCGACTAGATGTAGTCGGATGGCTACAAAGTCTGATAGGCGGTAGCAGCACACCACGCCGGTATGCCTTCACTATGTCGTGGTGCTCTCTGGAGAGGAACGTGATTAGGAGAGATTCATCTCTAGTCGTGAAGATCCCACGAGCTGATCTGGCGCATCCAAACCCAAAGAATGAACTGGTGAAGAATCCGAAGATGAACTGGAGATGGTGAGGTGATGATCTGGAGTATTGAGGCGAGTGGATGTATGCTCTCGATGCTAATTGTGATGACTGGCAATGTGGTCGAACTCTCCCTTTCCCTTGCAGTCAACACCTTACGCGGGCCCGTTGGGATGGTTGCAGGTTAGGGACCAAAAGGAATAGCCTCCCCGGGGTCGGTTGGATAAGAGTCGCTGATCGTCGTACGAATCCCGGGGCGGTGGCTAGATGTAACACGGAGCAATAGGTACTCTGTGTTGATGATGGAAGTGTTGTTTACCCTGCTCCTCCAACGAGCAACGATAGCAACATAAGGGTCCTGCGATGGTGGTCCATCAGAAGAATCAGGAGTCTCAGAAGGGCATCGGTGCATATGAATGGTGAAGTAGCTGGTAGCGGGGAAATGTGCTCCGGTGAAGACACCTCATCAGGTGTATCAGAGTCTGGAAACCCGTATAAGGTGAACAAAGCACACAATCAGTGGCGCTGTTTTGAGAAGCGACAAGTTGTTCAACCATCAGGAGCGGCGAAGTAAATAACAGCAGAATAGTAGAAGTCTCTGGGAGCAATCACTGAAGTTAGAAGGAATAATACAGAGCGGATATCACCAAAGAGAAATAATCCGATTGAGGGCGGTGATCCATCACTCTCATCCGAAGGAATAGAAGAAAGGATGTTAAATGAAGGCTATGCCATATATCTGCACAAGCACATAGTGTTTATTTAAATCTCCTTTATATGAAACCATGCAAGGAGTATGCCCCCCCCCCCGCCCCCGTGGCATAAAGAAATGCTAAAATGAATGCAAGGTAATATGGCAATATGTAATAATTCTTATGTTTAGTATATAGAAAAGAATCATATATAATCTCATATATATATGTATGCCTAAGCAAGGATAGTATAGCTCAAGTAAGCACTAAATAGAGGCACTATAGGAATCACAGTACTGGTTTATAGCCCCAGACTCCTAGTTTATACTACCTGGTTCTTCTAACCTGGGCTCGATGATTACCAATCCTTCACACCCCAAACTGGCCTAGTCGGAATTAAGTTGTCGAGGCGTGAGTCATAACAATAACCGGATCACCAAAAGCAAATAAAGAAACGAACCTACTAATCATGGATGTTTGAAAAACGTTTACTGTTGCATAAACAAAATAGATTTAAGTTTTAAATGCCCAAAATAATAATAAGTTTCTAATGTGAGCGGAAAGCATAACAAATGTTTTAATAAAGACAACGAGTAAATAATAGATATGGATTGAAATTGGCGAAGCACTAGCACATAGACTCCACATAGAATCATGAAATTCATCTCTCAAGCTTAAACACCTGAGAAAACATGTTTAAAACGTCAACTAGGAATGGTGGATGAATTTTACATAGGTTGTAAGTTGATTACTAGAGTGGACACAAGATTTCTCAAAAACTTATGTGACTCATTACCAGTTTTAACAAATACAGCAGCATCACATAAAAAGTATTTATTGTTTGCCCTAAAGCTCATGACGAATCGAAGCTATTAAGTCTCAACAGGGATGTTACATCCTGTTGCAAAGTATTCCTGCCCTATGTGGTGGCCCAAATCAAAGACCACCTAAAGTATGATGTCGACATGACATTATCCGTTTGTTATTCGTTTAAGTGGAAAAACAAAGCGGATTAGGTGCATAATTTAGTCTCCAATAACGATCTATCTTTCAACGCGCTCGCCCTCACAGGTCTACGGTTCGAGAAACTAACAGTTCATGATAGTTGGGCAGAAAGTTGTTTGTAAGCACTTAAGGTTTGTAAGCTACTTAGGCAACACATAAACAAGTAAGACTCACGTAAAGCACTTGTGTCCAAATTTAAAAGCAAACAATGTTTCTCACCCCAATAGTATAAAGCATTTGTAAATCAGTAAAAGTGTGGGGCTATGAACTCACCTTAGCAGGGTAAGCGATAATCACAACAGATGATGAAGATATAAAGAGGTCTAGCCGCGACCTAGAGTAAGTACGGGTATGACTTAGCATTTATCAAAGAAACAAGTAAAGCATCCATGTTCATCATTTAAAGCATCCGAATGTGTTTGCGTTTTAGAAATAAAAGACTTTGATACTTTACCACGTTTTAGTTAAATCCCGACACTTGTGAAAAATTACTATTTTTAGAAACTTTCCTTTTTAGGAAACTTTTTAGTTTCAAAACGTTAATAGCGTCCCCTATTTTCTTAGTTTTCCATATTTTATAAATCGCTTAAATAATTCTAAACCGCCTACTCCTTATGTCTAAATCGCCTAAAATGTCCGTTTCGTACCATTTTTAATAATCTCACTTTTCTTTAAGTTCGGCATTTCAAAGAACCTTTCATAACATTTCTAGTTGTCCCAACTAACTACCTAGCATTTCTATATGTTTCGCTAGCATTTAAAACGCCCAAAATCGTCCGAAAGTGCTCGTAACCCCCTTTTAAAATTCCCAACAGCCCACTTTGTTTAGTGTTCTCCTCAAAAACCTATTTTTCCGATTTATGGTGAAAATGTCTCTCATTATTGACTTTTAAGCTTAGCGATTGCCAACGTTATAGTAAAATCTCATTTCGGACAACTTTCGTGTTTTATACTTTGGCCGATTCGGACCCGAAGGGCTCCGAATCGCCCGTTTTAGCTGCTGATCTGATCGTTGCATTTTCCCATTTCGCCGAAAAATGTTTCAAGTTTCATTTGGTCATAACTTGGTCGTTTTAAGTCCGATTTTAAAGTGTGATATATGAAAAATTATCTATTCGAAACGAGCTCTTCGAAAACTACTTTCACGCCTAATGAAAACATTTTTAAGTCGCTCGAACCCTCAAAACAAAATCGGGACAGCAACTATAGTTTGCCGAAAAGTGACCAAAAATCAACCCAAATCGCATATTAGTGCCTAGTCTAGTTCAACCTTCATTTACCAACAATCCACCACAAAACTAACCTTAAACCATCCTAATATCTATTGTTGCAACTCTCATCAACTCTCAATCTCACCAAGAATATATTCAAAAACATAAACATAAGCTTTTGTCATAAAACTTCCAACATATTTTAAGATGAACAAAAATAAATTGTAGTTTCTTTTGTAAAAACATCACAAACACATGGATCTTTAAATATAAACATAGATCTACAACAATATTCAATATAACATCAAAATAGAACAAGATGGGTCAAGAAATACTCACAAGAAAGCAAGCAAGAGATGAACACACAAGATCTTGTAAAACCCACTTATAAACTTGAAACCCTAGTTTTTATGATTCTTGAAAACTCTTGAAAAATAACCAAACAACACTTGGATCTACCTTAGATATAACTAGGAATGTGTTTAGAATACTTGGATCTTGAAGAAAATCAAAAGATATGGATGTGTTTGTGTGTGTTACTTGTGCCGTGAGATGGGGAGCAAGGGAAAGAGAGTTGTGTGTTTTTGTTGAGGCTATGAGTGAATGTAAATGACCTAATCTTGAGAAAGTGTGGTATTTATAGTCCATGAGTTAGGGTTAAGAGGGTTCAAGTAATGTGTAAGTGACCAACACACACCAAAGGTGTGTGTGTCATGGGGTTCGGCCAAACATGGCTCACAAGGACCAAATGGGTCAAGTTTTCTAGCTAAAGTTCAAGTAACATGTTCATGGTTCAAGATACTTGATTATATATTTGAATTTCAAGTCAAATGGTTAGTCAAAGTGGTAAGCAACATGTGAAGTGTAAGAGATGGCATGCATGCAAAATACAAGACAACAAAGATGTCATTTTCTCATCTTCCATGCACACATGGGTGGGACTTTCAAAATAAGATGCCAAATCTTTAATTTTAAGTCCAAGTATAATTGTTGTTGTTGTTGTGGCGCCACAATTTGGCTAGGGAAATAAGGTGAACGAAATTTTTAGTAGTATGACACTAGAATTACGATAACTTGAGTTTACACGAAAAGATTTTGAGTTTCCGGGGTTCCGTTTGGTCAAAAACGCGAAAAACGCAATTTAAAGGATAAAACCCTAAAATTAATATCGGAAGTGATTAAAAATCACGAAACACTCAGGAAAGCTAAAATAACACATATAATGCCTAAATTAATTTATAACCGATGCCGGAACGCGTCCGGTGACGTTTCTCAGTTTTTACGCAGTTTAGTTCCTCGGTAAACTGTCAGATTTAAACGTAACGAATAAAATTTAAAGTAGATGACCGGAGTGGGTCGGAATACTAACCGGGAATTTACGGGGTGTGACAATCGCTATTTGGCTAATAGGTTCAATTCTTTGTTGCTTTTATTTTTCGTAAGTAGGTTGGGTTGGGTTTTCTGAGCTTACTACCACATTGTTTCATTTCAGACCTGCGACTAGAAGTAGTGGGAAGAGGAACCATTATCCCATCACTCCGCGTTTTTCAGCTCAGAAATAATAGGCTTCGACTCAAAATAATTCATCAAGCTTATACGTAGCCATGTTGCAGAACAATCGTAACATGTAAGTCCTATGTCTCTTATTTATGAAATTTTCTACTGTCCTTCATATAACGCACTCATCTGCTGTTGTGCGATAGATTTAAGAAGACTTTTTTTCCTTCCAAAATGGTGCCGACTAAAAGATTTATGTCTCATTCGCTTATATTTATCTAGTCATAAGCTCAAAAAGTAACAATATTTTTTAGGCCACATAGTGGGGGTATTAACACATGATTTGACGGTATTACAGGGAATTAGAAGGTGCCGATGAGTATGTTGGGAAGATTGCGCTGATGGTTGGCGATAAAGTTGCAGCCTACTAATATGAAGTGCCTTGCTCTTGTACCAAGTGAACTTATTTGAAGGACCCTGTACAAGGAATAAAACACTGTTAACCTTATCGTAGG